>SKCR01005468.1:0-25860 GCA_019454045.1 Zanthoxylum bungeanum | reverse complement strand
ACTATAATCCAATTATATAATCAACTATAAATGAAGTAGTTTGAATACAGTCCAACTGTTTAATTAAAACAACAATTGAATATTAGTCCAACTAATACATTATATTTAAATAATGACGAAAAATGAAATGAGCGCGTATTGGCAAGTATCTAAACGAAAATTACAATTTGATACTTGCCTCCCACTATTTTTCGGTGAGCCTCTAACCCTCTGTGGGTACTCGGGAAACCTAGTTTCCTAGTGGGCTAGGATCCCGTTAAATAACACACAACCTTGACTTTGGCCAACAAGCGTATGATATATAACTAGATAGATCTCTAATATCAATTGGATCTCATCCAATTCCTAGATCCAGTAGGTGGACATCCAAGTCCGAAACATATATCTAATATATGCCAATATATCTGATATATTCCCTAACTTTTTCCTCTGAATCAACTAAGCCTTGGTTTTGGCACAACAAGCTTAATGATTCCAGTTAAGCGGGACCCATTGACCTTGGAAAGCTTCGTAATCGATGTCGATGGACAAGAAGTGATCTTGACTTTGGCCAACAAATCACAACTTGGACAAGACATACGATATGGAACAAAGCTTCATGATTCAAACACATCCGCGATGGACAAAGGTCTTGACTTTGGCCAACAAACCAGTGCCAATTTTGGATTTTAAGAATGAATCATTCAATGGAAGAAAAACGCTAATATTTGTTGATGGTTTTTCGCGTAATTGGTAACCAATTAATTATCTTTGATTAGGTCTCTCATCAAACACCCTTAAGCATGCATTCTAAAAGCATAATAAGGCGCAATAAATAAATTAATAATGATATGCGGATGGATATATAAAACTTTTGTTCCTAGAACAAATCACTCCATTTTCTCTCTCCGCTAGCACAAATCTTACTTCTACCAATTACATAACACTTCTAAAGAAACCTCATTTACATTGAGGGGAATAGATTAGAAGAGAAATACAAAGAATCAAGAGGTAATAGGCTGGACACGTAGGTCCAATTTAATAAATTCTAAATTTATTACAACAATTTCCAAATTTGCCCTCACCCATCAAATATCCATATGATATACATTATTCATACATCACATCCATGTATTCACACAAAACATGTTATCAATCAATCTAATCCAAATAATTAATCTGAAATAATGACCATCCAATGTTCAAACAACGATTTGATTTGCACGAGTCCAACTCGTTTTAAGAATAAGTACTCAAAGTACGAATTCTTGAATTATATCAAAATACAATATTAAATCCAATTTAATTTGTATTCAATACTAATTCTTTATTTAATTCTAAATTAAATAATTACACTTTTTAATGTGCCATTACAACTTAGATTCTAAATCTAATCAATTTTACGGGTCTGAAAGCCCAATTAACATCCAATGTCAATTTAATTAAAGTCCAATGGTCTTTCAATTAATTTATAAGGCATGGACTTTGGCAACCAAAGCCCAATAAGGAATCACCCTTTTGCCAAAAATCAATTTAGGCTCATTAGGCCCAATTAAAATTTTAAAGGCCCAATATATTATATTTGGACTTTATGGAAATGGTTTTAGGCCCAATTGGATCCAACCCATTACCTAAACCAAACTTGGCCCAACCAAGCCCAATAAGCCCAAATACAACTTTATTAGCCCAATTCCAAATTTAGCCCAACTAATTAAATTCCAATATTCCAAATATCATAATTTAATGAATTAAAGTGCATTAGCATAATTAATTAGTCAAATTAACATTTCCAAAATATCATTACGCTAATTAATCATGCTTTATTATATTCAATTCATGTCCAACACAATTGAAACAAAATCAACTCATTACATGATATACATGTCACGGCAATGAGGGATTTTTAAAATCGATTTCGATTTCAATCCAATTAAATCTTAAATCAATTTATCCCAAGTCTTTAAACTCATCCAATGATCAAAAGAATAAAAAATACCATGACTTAGGGCATATCACATACTCGGCCAAGCCAAAATAATTGGGGAAAATTAATCCAATTCAATTTTCATCAAATTGATCACATATAACTCAAAGTTATCCATATACAAGCATGCTTAAACAAACAATTTGGTTAAATCATGCTCAAATCAAATTTACCCAAATTTTACCTTAAATTCAATTTCATGCTTAATAACTGCTCTTGATACCATTGTTTGGTTTTGTAGGTCAAACCAAGATCAAATTAAGCAATGAAATATGCGAATACAACAAAGAAGTAGCGGAAATACTCACTTTGATCGGCTTTTGGATGCGATGAACACAAAAAAAATTATGCTCCAAGCTTTTCATCCTTGTGTGATTCGGCCAAGCCCCTTTGATTTTGATCTTCAAGCTCCAAGCTTTGTGAATGATTCCATGCTCAAGGGTTGGTTTCCCTATCACCTTTGTAAAACTCCATGTGTGCTAGCACTAGTGATTTTTGAAACAAAAATCACTCAACATAAACCCTAGGTTCACGCCAAAGTGAAGAAGAAAATGAGAAGGCCATTCAGCCATTGAGAGGAAAGAGAGAGAGAAAGGAAAATTGTGTTGTGTAATCCAATTACCAAAAAATTGAAAGTCATATACCAAAAATAATAATGTCATTCAATCCATCACACTTGTGTGTTTTACACACAATCACCTACCAACAACTTCCATCAACTTAAAGTGACAAATTTGACTAGTGATGTGAAGTGTGATGTGACTTGTGGGCCCCACTTGATTCAATATTCGAGTGGGCCCGCAAAACACTCCCGGGCTCGGGTTCACTAATTCTGAATAAACAATTTTCCGTTGCGACGTAATTAAATCAAATTTAATTAAATAATTATGCCTAGCATAATTACTATTCACGTCGCTAGCAAATTAATTCTAAATTAACTCGTTCGTCCGAAATAAAATCGAATTTTAATTCCGCGTCGAAATCTAATTTCGTTTAATATATAGAATATATTATTTTATCGATTAATTCCAAATTAATCGTTCTATTGTTTGTGTTTCTATATTAGTCCCAATATCGAATTTCAAGCAAGAAATATGTGCGAATACACAATGAAATATGGCAGAATCATACTTACATTGATCGGTTATGCGATGCGAGGAACGAAAAAACTTTTTCTCCCTTCATTGAGCTCTCGGCAATGGACTGTTTTGTCCTCCTCCATTTTCAGTCACCACCTCCATGGATGCTCCAAGTGTGTCTTCAAGCTCCAAGCTTTATATGGCGATTCCATGCTCATAAGTTGGTTTCCCTATCACCTTAGGATGACCATTCATGTGCTAGCAATGGAAAGATTTTCCACAAATCTTCCTTGTATCTTCTTGTAATTTTCGGCCTTGCCAAAAATTGGGAGATAAGCATTTTGGCCCTTGGCCGACTGTGTGGAAGAAAGAGAGAGGAGAGTGTGTTGGTTATTTGGTTTCCAAAACCTAATAATAAAAATCAAATCCAAAAGGTTGTAAATGCCTTTCCAAAAGTCAACAAATTATGGAGCCAAAATTTGGCAATTAATGCCTTCCAACAACTCACATCACTCATGAATAGTGACTGGTTGTCAATCACTCAAAGTGACAAGACATCCATCACTTGAATGACGAGTGATGTGACTCGTGATGTGACTTGTGGGCCGCACTTGAATTCGAAATGCGAGTGGTCCCGCAAACACTCCCGGGCTCGGGTTTGCTAATTCCAAATTAACGAATTTTCTGTTGCGACGTAATTAAATCAAATTCAATTAAATAATTTTGCCTAACAAAATTACTATTCACGTCGCTAGCGAATTAATTCTAAATTAATCGTTCGCCCGAATTAAAATCTAATTTCAATCTGCGTCGAAATCCAATTTCGTATAATATATCGAATATATTATTTTATCGATTAATTCCGAATTAATCGTTCTCTCTCTTTAAAGCTCACATAGTTAACTTGTACAACAACACCATGATCTGTAAAATAGTGATGCTATGGTTCATAATTGTCCAACAATCTCCCACTTGGCCTATAGCCAATCAGTCAAGTGTCCTACACCCGAACTATGTACGACGGTTCACTCAAACTACTACTGAGAAAAGGCTTTCGTCAGCGGATTTGCAAGGTTATCATCTGATATGATTTATTCGATCATCACATCACCACGATGTATGATCCAATGAATCAGATGTATATTTGAAGTATATGTCTGGATCGTTTGATGAGACCATTAATTCTTTAGCTTGTGCTGTAGCCTAGCTCAGCTGCTAATAGAACTTCTCCTAATCTGATTAGGATTATTATCGATCAAAGGCTTCTATTGTTGCCTCAGCTGCAGCAATAATCCACTTTTGTTGTTTATTCGGCAACAGTATCTTTCTTGGAAGATTTCCAGCTCACTGTTCCGTTATTCAAACTTTATAGTACCCTTATTACGACTTATAGTCGTTTTATCGGTTTGGAAACTTGTAGCAGTGATCCCAGTCACTTCAAGTTCTTCTTCTCCATAGTATAATAAAGCATCCTTAGTTCATCTAAGATACTAAAGGATGTTCTTAACATCAATCCAGTGACTATCACTTGGATTGGCCTGATTGTGACTCCATATGCTCAAAGTAAAGAGACACCATGTCCGTACATTTATTTCAATGTATGAGTTCTCGGAGAGTATTAACAACTTTAAATCTATCCTAGTAGATCTTTATTCCTAGAATAAAGGTTGTTTCTCCTAAGAATTCTACGGAGAATTTTCTTGAAAGCCAAGCTTTCACCGATTGTATTATGGGAATATCATTTCCAAGAAATGACATATCATCGTTATTTAGGACATCATTGTCAGTGTGCTCCCACTAACCTCCTTATATACACAAGAATCATTTTCGTTTTGAATTAAATCATAGACCATTATTATTACATCAAAACGATAGTTCCAATAACGCTATGCTTGCTTCAATCCATCCATGGATCAAATTAACTTGCAAACCTTGTTTGCTCATTTTGGTACGACAAAACCGTCAGGATGTTGTAAACATCCTCCAAAAGGTTTCCATTTAAGGAAATCGATTTTGACGTTCAGCTGCCATATTTCATAAATGAAACATGCAGCATTAGCAAGCAATATCCAAATGGATTTATCGTGGCAACAGGTAAAAGGTTTCGTCGTAATCGACACAATGATGATAACGATACCTTTTCACTACAAGCCTAGCTTAGTACGTTTGTATGTTGTCTTCCATGTATGTCTTTCTTGAAGACTCATATAGTACCAATAGGCACAATGGCTTCCGGTACAACAACTAATATCCAAACATAGTTGGTATACATGGAATTCATTTCGGACATCATGGAACTTTGCCATAATAGGGAGTCGATACCTTGTATCATTTCCTCATACGTAGTCAGTTCGTATTCCTCAATAAGATTGACATCTTAACGAGGTGGGATCAGAAACCCATACCTCCCAGGTTGTTTTCTGACTCTCTCCGACTATTGCGGTTCTTGTGTATTCGAAGATTATTGGAATAGTTTCATCATTGATGAACTATTTGTGTTCCATTAAGGAATTGGTGCCTGGAATGGTATTACTCCGATTTTCATCGAGTTTTACTTTCCTCCCACTTACCACTGCATATAGGTATTCCTCTTAGGAAAACTGCATGGTGAGCAACAATTACATTGTTCTCTTGTGAGTTGTATAAGTACTATACTTTGGTTTCCCTAGGATAACCTACAAATTAGGCACTTATCCGATTTGGGTTCTAGTTTGGTATCATCCAAACATATGCCTAGCATTCCCAAATCTATAGGAATGAGAAAAACCCGGTTTCTTTCCTGTTCATATCTAATATGAAGTCTGTCTACAGATTTTTTGGAACCTTATTCAAAATAAGTTTGCACTGTATAATGCGTATCTTTGAAGGAATGGTAGCTCAGAGCGACTCATGATTAACCTTATCATGTCTAAACAAAATTCGTTTCTCCATTCGGAAAAACCGTCAAATGACGTGTTTCGGGAGGAGTCCTCATTGAAAGAATACTATACTCTCTCAAGTATTCGAGAAACTTATTGCTTAAGTATTTTCATCACGGTCCAATCATGATGTTTAATACTTTAGTCGATCTGTCTGTCAACTTCGTATCGAAACTCTTTGAATTAATCAAAATTTTCTGATCCGTGTTTCAAAAGAACGCGATGCAACATCCGTAAAGGTTACGAAGTGTTCATATCCACTTCTAGCCTAGCTATATATGGGATCACTTACGTCACTATGAACGAGGGCTAACAGATCGATGGCACTTACACTTTCACCAAGTAAAAAGTGTTTTAGGCACTTTGCCTAATAAACTAGATTCGTAGAAATTATTTGAATAAAATCAAATCCGTCCTAGTATCCACTCTTCGAAAGTGTGGATATACAAGTCTTGTTAATTATGTCCAAGACATCAATGCCACAAATAAGTCTCAACTGATTAATTCAATTTGAGCTATTTGTTTGTCATGTCATATGTTCAAGATTCATTTATATTCAAAATATAAATATTGTTATTCACATCTAATGTGGTTATCTCAATATTATCTTTATAAAATAAAACACTTTAGTGTTCTAGAATATAAAGGTATACCCGCAACGGGTTAAACCCTGATATAGAGATAATGTTTCTACTTAAACTAGTTACATTGTAACAGTTTCCTAATTTAAGTACACACCCGAAGGGTAGTTCCTAAACTTAGGTTTCTACGATTAAAACAGTGATTGTCGTCCCATTTTCAATTCGTAGATATATCTCAACTGAAGTCAGTATCCTGCTGTCAGTAGATTCTGCACATCAGTACATATTTATGTACCACACTCAGTATCTAAAATCCAATTTTAATACTAGTAGCGAACATGTTTATAACAAACATATTTGAAGTCGGCGCCTTGCCCGTCTTCAATTCCTAATGTCTGCCTTCCCATACGGCAGTCACGCTTCTTGTGACCCCGTTTGCCACAGTTTAGGAAGATATTTTGGGATATGTCATTTGTCTTCCCATAAGATTTTAATGACTTTGCCTTTGCCCTTTTTCCACACCCCAGAAGCCTTTGGCCAAGCCTTGGCCTTCTAGAATGTCGAAATATGATACGCCTTGCGCTTCTTGCCTTTTTGCAAACTTTGGCTTTGTCTCATTGAGTATAGCCATTAACTCTCTAAGAGTTTACTATTGTAATTTAATACTTCTAAGATCTAAGAATAGATATATGAAGATCCTTCAATTTCATTATCATATTATAAGAATCTAATCCTTAGTTCTGATTAAGAAATTAAGGAGTCTATTTGGCAAGCATAATGGATTAAGCACTAAAGTTATCATCACATGAATCTTCCATAGATCATGCTCTACTATTTGCTCAACTCCGGGCTTAGGCTCGAGACGTCACTCTATCAAATATAGTAACTTCTCGATCACCCAGGACTATCCTGAGATTTATTCCCAATTTGAAAATTAAAGCCGTTTAAAGACATTTTCACCCAAGATTATGTTTTAAACACTAATTTTCATTTATCTTGATTCTAATAGTCCAACTATTTAATCAACGATTTTAGGTACAATTCATTATAATGATTACTATAGTCCAACTATATAATCAACTATAATTTAATAGGTTAAATTCAATTATATTGATTACTATAATCCAATTATAAAATCAACTATTAATTGAAATAGTTTGAATACAGTCCAACTGTTTTATTTAAAACAACGATTAAATATTAGTCCAACTAATATATTAATTTATTGAAGAAAAATTGGAATGAGCGCGTATGGCAAGTAACTAAACGAATATTGCAAATTTAATATTTGCCTCCCACTATTTTTCGGCAAGCCTCTAACCCTCTGTGGAGTACTCGGGAAACCTTGTTTCCTAGAGGGCTAGGATCCCGTTAAATAACACACAATCTTGACTTTGGCCAACAAATTGTATGATAATTAACTAGGTAGATCTCTAAGATCAATTGGATCCCATCCAATTCCTAGATCCAGTAGGTGGACATCCAAGTCCGAAACATATATCTTATATATGCCAATATATCCAATATATTCCCTAAACTTTTTCCTCTGAATCAATAAGCCTTGGCTTTGGCACAACAAACTTAATGATCCCAGTTAAGCGGAACCCATTGACCATGGAAAGCTTCGTAATCATGTCGATGGACAAGAAGTGATCTTGACTTTGGCCAACAAATCACAACTTGGACAAGAAACCGATATGGAACAAAGCCTTCATGATTCAAACACATCCGCGACGGACAAAGGTCTTGCCTTTGGCCAACAAACTAGTGCCAATCTTGGATCTTCAGTAAGAATCACTCAATGGAAGAAAAAACGCTTAAATTTATTGAGGGTTTTTTCACGTAATTGGCAACCAATTAATTATCTTTATTGGTCTCATCATCATACACCCTTAAACATGCATTCTAAAAACATAATAAGGCGCATATAAATAAATTAATAATGATATACAGATGGATACTTAACACATTGTTCATAGAATAAATCTCTTCATTTCCTCTCTCCCGCTAGCACAAGTATTACTTCTACCCGATTACATAACACTTCTAAAGAAACCTCATTTACATTGAGGGGAATAGGTGAGAAGAGAAATACACAGAGTCAAGAGGTAATAGGCTAGACACGCAGGTCTAATAATAAATTCTAAATTTATTACAACAAATTCCAAAATTGCCCTCACCCATCTAATATCCATCCGATATGCATTATTCATACATCACATCCATGTATTCACACAAGCATGTTATCAATCAATCTAATCCAATTAATTAATCTGAATATTAATGACCATCCAATGTTCAAAACAACGATTTGATTTTGCATGAGTCCAACTCGTTTTGCGAATAAATACTCAAAGTACGAATTCTTGAATTATACTAAACTACAATATTAAATCCAATTTAATTTGTATTTAATACTAATTCATTTTTAATTCCAAATTAAATATTACACTTATTAATGAACCTTTACGACTAGATTCAAATCTAATCGTTACGGGTCTCAAAGCCCGATTAACATCCAATGTCATTTAATTTAAAGTCCAATGGGCTTTCAATTGATTTCTTAAGGCATGGACTTTTGGTCAATATGGGTCGAACCCAAATACCAAAGCCCATTTAAGGAATCACCATTATTTGCCAAGAAACCAATTTAGGCCCAATTAAAATTAAAGGTCCATTAAGTCATATTTGGACTTTATGGATATAGTTTTGGGCCCAATTGGATCCAACCAATTAGCCTAAACCAAACTTGGCCCAACCAAGCCCATTAAGCTCAATTACAACTTTACAAGCCCAATTCCTAATTTGGCACAATTAATTAAATTACCAAAATTCCAAATTTTAAAATTTAATTAACCTAAAGTGTATGCCATAATTAATTAACCAAATTAACATTTCCAAAATACTAATTCACTCAATTAATTATGCTCATTATCATCAACACATGTCCAACACATTTGAATCAAAAAATGAATCATTTTACATGCTACATAGTCTCGGCATTTTGGGGTTTTTATTGTCCGATTCGGTTTCAATCCAATTAAATCCACAATCAACATTTCCCAAATGATTCAACTCATCCAATGATCAAAATCAAAAAATACCATGACATGTAGGGCAAGACTAGATTCGGCCAAGCCAATCATATTGGGGAAAAATCATCCAATTCGATTTCAATCAAATTGATAATGCATAACACTATGTTATCATAATTTAAGCATATCCAAACAATCAATTTCACTCAAACATTGTCAAATCAATTTTGCCCAATTTTACCCTAATTTCAATTTCATGCTCAAAATGGCTCAAGATACCATTGTTTGTGTTTCTAGATTAGTCCCAAGATCGAATTTCAAGCAAGAAATATGTGTGAATACAACAATGAAATATGGCGGAATCATACTTACATTGATCGGTTATGCGATGCGAGGAACGATAAAACTTTTACTCCATTCCTTAAGCTCTCGGTAAAAGACTGTTTTGTACTCATCCATTTTCAGTCACCACCTCCATGGATGTTCCAAGTGTGTCTTCAAGCTCCAAGCTTTAAATGGTGATTCCATGCTCATAAGTTGGTTTCCTTATCACCTTAGGATGACCCTTCATGTGCTAGCAATGGAAAGATTTGCCACAAATCTTCCTTGTATCTTCTTTTAATTTTCGGCCTTGCCAAAAATTGGGAGAGAAGCATTTTGGCCCTTGGCCGATTGTGTGGAAGAAAGAGAGAGGAGAGTGTGTTGGTTATTTGGTTTCCAAAACCTAATAATAAAAATCAAATCCAAAAGGTTGTAAATGCCTTTCCAAAAGTCAACAAATTTTGGAGCCAAAATTTTGCAATTAATGCCTTACAACAACTCACATCACTCAAGAAAAGTGACTGGTTGTCAATCACTCGAAGTGACAAGACATCCATCACTTGAATGACGAGTGATGCGACGCGTGATGTGACTTGTGGGCCGCACTTGAATTCGAAATGCGAGTGGGCCCGCAAACACTCCCGGGCTCGGATTCGCTAATTCCAAATTAACGACTTTTCGTTGCGACGTAATTAAATCAAATTAAATTAAATAATTTTGCCTAGCAAAATTACTATTCACATCGCTAGCGAATTAATTCTAAATTAACTCGTTCGCCCGAATTAAAATCTAATTTCAATTCCGCGTCGAAATCTAATTTCGTATAATATATCGAATATATTATTTTATGGATTAATTCCAAATTTTATCATTCTTTCTCTTTAAATAATATTTTATCCCAGATAAAATATCTCTGTAATAAATCCCAGATTAATTTTCTCTCTCATATAATTAATCCCAGATTAATAAAGTGCGAGTCATACGTCATCGGTGAATCTTCGGGAAGCGACCCATGAGATCCCCGAATATGTTGGTAGTAAATCTGGTCGTCGGCTTATCCGAGCACGTACGTAACTAGTACTACGTTTTTACCGATTTACAAGACATGGTTGGCTTCTAGCAAAGCACCGTGCCTACCCAATTCTCCAGAAATATTCTTACTGGAATATGTGATCTATATCAGGCGTAGTATACGTAGTATTGCGTATTACGATCCAGTATCAGATGTCACGTGCTAGGCCTGGGGCTGGAATTGTGTCTGCCCCGTACGAAGCACATATCGGATCTCTGTTAACTAGTCTCTATAATAGGATAATCATGACATAGTCATATTATCCCGATGACTGCAGTACATAAGAGCACCAGTTATGTATCATACGTGATCATCATCTCCACTATGACTGGAGTGATACTTCCGTCTTGACATCACACCCAATACACTACGATACTCAATATACCCAGAAGAGGTGTACACAGAACCTTTTAAAGCCCTGGACGACCAAAACCAAAGTATATTGATTGTCGCAAGTATTAGCGGTGCAAGTCTCAAGTTAAGACCAAATACACCTACCCTAATTCGGACTTCTATAGACACATAGTCATACTACCAATAGAATTCTGAGGGGTCTATCCAGAGCGAAGCTGTTCCCGTACCATCGGTAAACACAACCTCATATTACACTTGCATGAGTATCCTATACCCAAATATATGAGAACTATGTCGTTATGCTCCCACAACGCGCACAAGTGTAATACTAGTCTTTTACGCATTATCGATGTCCAATCTCGATAATACTCCGACTAGGGATATTTAATGATTAAACCTTCGTGGATTGATACTGTCTCATATCATCTCAATCCGGAACTAATCATATGGACCTTTCATCATTTATACATCTAGGTAATCCAATTACAAATGATAAAAGGGCAATTTCCTTTGTCACACAGTTAATTTGTACAGGAACACCATGATCTGTACAAATAGTGATGCTATGGGTCATAATTGTCCAACATCTATCTCTTCAAATAGTATTTTATCCCAGATAAAATTTCTCCGTAATTAATCCTAGATTAATTTTCTCTCTCTTATAATTAATCCTAGATTAATTATGTTCAAGTCATACGTCATCGGTGAATCTTCGGGAAGTGACATATGAGATCCCTGGATATGTTGGCAGTAAATCCGGTCATCAGACTATCCGAACATGTATGTACCTAGTACTACATTTTTACCAATTTACAAGACATGGTTGGCTTCTAGCAAAGCACCGTGCCTACCCAATTCTCCAGAATATTCTTAATGGAATATATAACTTGTATCAGGCGTTGTATTGCGTATTGTGATCCAGTTTCGGATGTCACGTGCTAGGCTTGTGGCTGGAATTGTGTCTGCCCCGTACGAAGCATATATCAGATCTCTGGTAACTAGTCTCTATAATCGGATAAACATGACCTAGTCATATTATCCCGATAGCTGCAGCATAATATGCTGCATATGACTAAAATGATACTTCCATCTTGACATCACACCCAATACACTACGATTCTCAATATACCTAGAAGAGGCGTACACGGAACCTGTTAAAACCCCGGACAACCAAAACCAAAGTATATTGATTGTCGAAAGTATTACCGATGTAAGTCTCAGGTTAAGACCAAATACACCTACCCTGATTGAGACTTCCATGGACACATAGTCATACTACCAAAGGAATTCCGAGGGGTTTATCCAGAGCGAAGCTGTTTCCGTACCATTGGTAAAGACAACCTCTAATCACACATGCATAAATATCCAGTACTTAAATATATGAGAACTATACCGTTATGCTCCCACAACTCGCACAAGTGCAATACTAGTCTATTTCGCATTATCGATGTCCAATCTCGATAATACTACGACTAGGGATATTTTAATGATTAAACCTTAGTGGATTAATATTGTCTCATATCTTATTAATCTGGTACAAATGATAAAAGAGCAATTTCTTTTGTCACATAGTTAATTTGTACAACACCATGTTCTGTACAAATAGTGATGCTATGGGTCATAATTGTCCAACAATACATACCCGGATTGCGACTTACAGTCGTCTTTATCGGTTTTGAAACTTGCATCGGTATACCCAGTTACCTTAAGTTCTCCATCTCCATAGATTAAGAAAGCATCCTTAGTTCGTCTAAGATACTTAAGGATATTCTTAACCGCCATCCAGTGACCATCACCTGGATCGGCCTGATAGCGACTACACATGCTCAAAGTATACGAGACATCAGGTCGCGTACATATCATGGTATACATGATCGATTCGACTGCCGAGGCAAACAGTATCCGACTCTGTTATCTCTCTCATCTTGAGTTTTAGGACACATGTCTTTAGATAGAGTGACACCATGTGACACTAGCAACAGTCCCCTCTTGGACTGATCCATGTTGAATCTCTTCAACACTTTGTCAATGTACATGCACTGGGAGAGTCCAAAAAACTTTCTAGATCTATCCCGGTAGATCTTTATTCTTATAATAAAGGCTGCTTCTCCCAGATTCTTCAGGGAGAATTTTAATGAAAGCCAAGCTTTCACCGATGTTAACATGGAATGTCATTGCCAATAAGCAATACATCATCAACGTAAAGGACAATGAATGTCAGTGCGCTCCCACTAACCTTCTTATACACACAAGGATCATCTTCATTTTGAATGAAATCATATTCTTTTATGATCTCATCAAAACGTTGGTTCCAAGAACGCGATGCTTGCTTCAATACATAAATGGATAGATTTAACTTACAAACCTTGTTTTCAAGTCTTTGTATGACAAAACCGTCAGGATGTTGTATATAAACATCCTCCAAAAGGTTTTTGTTAAGGAAAGATGTTTTGAAGTCCATCTGCCATATCTCGTAATCGAAATATGCAACAATAGCAAGCATTATTTCTAATGGATTTAATCATGGCAACAGGTGAAAAATTTTCGTCGTAATCGACACCATGTCGTTGATGATACCCTTTCGCTACAAGCCTAGCTTTGTATGTTTGTACGTTGCCATCCATGTCAGTCTTCTTCTTGAAGACCCATTTGCAACCAATAGGCTTTACGCCTTCCGGTGCATCAACCGGTGTCCAAACTTGGTTGGTGTACATGGAATCCATTTCGGAATTCATGGCATCTTGCCAAAAACCGGAGTCGATACCTTGTATCGCTTCTTCATACGTAGCCATCTCATCTTCCTCAATAAGATTAATATCCACAGGAGGTGAGATGAGAAACCCATACTTCTCAGGTTGTTTTCTGACTCTCTCCGACCTATGCGGTCCTTGTGTATCCGAAGATTGTGGTACAGTCTCATCCTGATGGACTGTTCATGTTCCGTTAAGGATTCTGTGCCAAGAATAGTATCACTTCGATTTTCATCGAGTTCTTCTATCCTCCCACTGATCACTGCATTTAGGAATTCCTTCTCAAGGAAAACCGCATGTAGAGCAACAAATACTTTGTTCTCTTGTGGGTGATAGAAGTAATATCCTTTGGTTTCCCTAGGATATCCTACAAATAGGCATTTATCTGATTTGGGTTCAAGTTTGGTACCTTCCAAACGTTTAACGTATGCCCAGCAACCCCAAATCTTCAGGAATGAGAAACATGGTTTCTTTCCTGTCCATATTTCATACGGAGTCTGTTGAACAGACTTTGACGGAACCTTATTCAAAATAAGTATTGCATTGTTCAATGCATATCCCCATAAGGAAATAGGTAGCTCTGTGCGACTCATAATAGACCTTACCATGTCTAACAAGGTTCAGTTTCTCCGTTCGGACACATCATTTAATTGCGGTGTTCTGGGAGGAGTCCATTGTTAAAGAATACCATATTCTTTCAAGTAATCAAGAAACTCATTGTTTAAGTCTTCGCCACCACGGTCCGACCGTAATGTCTTAATACTTTTACCGGTCTTTTTTTCTACTTTGTGTCGAAACTCTTTGAATTTCTCAAAAGTTTCCGACTTGTGTCTCATAAGATACACATAACTATAACGCGATGCATCATCCGTAAAGGTTACGATGTATTCATATCCACCTCTAGCCTGGCTAGACATGGGCCCACAAACGTCACTATGAACGAGGGCTAACAGTTCGGTGGCACGTGCACCATTACTGCTAAAAGGTGATTTAGACATCTTGCCTAATAAACAAGATTCGCAGACGTTATATGAATTTGGATCAAATCCGTCCAAGTACACACTCTTCGAAAGTGTGGATATACGTGTCTTGTTTATGTGTCCCAGATGAAAATGCCACATATAAGTTTCATCTTTGTTACTTACTTTAAGCCTTTTGTTTGTTACATTATATGTTTGAGATTAATTCATATTAAAAATATATAGACCATTATTTACATCAGCAGTGCAAATTTCCATATCATTTTTATACATAAAACACCCAGTGTTTCTAAATACAAAAGTGTACCCACATTGGGCTAACATAGATACGGAAATAATATTTCTAGTCAAACTAGGTACATAATAACAGTCTGTAAGTTTAAGTACATGCCCCGAAGGTAGTTCCAAAACAAAAGTGCCAACGGCCAAAATGGCGACCCGTGTCCCATTTCCAACGCGGAAGTCAATCTCTCATGAGGCCAGTCTCTTGCTAATATGCAGATCCTGCACATCAGTACATATATGAGTTCTACAACCAGAATCAAAAATCCAATTTTTAAAACTAGTAGTAGACATTTTTATTTCTATAACAAACTTACCTGAAGCCGATGCCTTGCCCGCTTTGATTTCCTTCATGTGTGCTTTGTACTCACGGTAGTCACGCTTCCAGTGACCCCGCTTGCCACACTGGAGACATACATCTTGGGATTTATCCTTAGGTTTCCCAGAACCCTTTGACGATTTGGCCTTGCCCTTCTTCTTATGCTTATTCTTCTTGACACCCCCAGTCGCCTTGGGCCAAGCCCTCGGAGTCTGAGATGTTGAAGCAAAGTGCGCCACACGCTTCTTGCGCTTTTGAAGCTCTTTTTCTGCTTCACGCAGTGTGGACATCAACCCTCCAAGAGGTTGTTCTTGGTTCATCATATTGTAGTTCATGACCCACTCCAAGTGTCGGGGAGAGACTGTAAGATCAAATCTATTGAAGTCTCAGCCTCGAAGACGATGCCCATCTGTCCAAGCTGCTCAATGTCAGCAATCATCTGTGACATATGGTGCTCAACAGACGTACCCTCTGACATGCGAGCGCGGAAGAGCTTCTTCTGCAACTCATATATTTGCGATCTAAGATTAGATCGGTGAAGATCATGCAACTTTGCCATCATCTCATAGGGATCCAATCCCTTGTTTTGCCGACGGAATTGTAGAGTCATAGCAGCAAGCATTACCGATTGGGCGGTCATGTTGTCATCGCTATGAGTCTTCCAAAGCTCTAGCTCAAGCAAGTGATCAGGTCGGGGCTTAGGCCCAAGAGGTCTCTCTATAATGTAGAGTAACTTCTCAGATCCCAGAACAATTATGAGATTCATATCCCAGTCTTGAAAGTTTGTGCTATTAAAGACATTATCGCCCATGACAATATCCCTAATGATTAACTTTCATGTCATCTTAACCGCAATAGTCCAACTATTCGATTAACGATGTATGGGTACAGTCTAACTGTTACAAGAAAAATAATAATATATTAGTCCAACTAATAAAAATAATTGACGAAATAATTTGAAAGCGCGTAAAGCTAAGTATTTGAATGAAATTGCAAATTCAATACTATCCTCCCACTATTTTTCGGCGAGCCTCTAACCCTATGTTGAGTTCTCGAGAAACCTAGTTTCCTAGTGGGCTAGGATCCCTGTAGGCACTGCATTTTTGCATATAAGGCCAGATGATGAGTCTCCTATTGAGACACTACCTCTTTAGTTATGGAAGCCGTGGGAAACGGACGTTGGAAGGGTAAAGTTGGAAATTAGCATTTTGTCAGATTTAACTCGCTTGTTTCGCTTCGGGTTCGCTTGTTGGACCTCTTTTTTTAAACACACCAAACCCAAGCCAAAATAATTAAAACATTTAAAACAAATCTCACAAATTAAATAATTAAAACATTTAAAATACACGTCACAAATTAAACTTAATAAAATTAAAACACATGTCACAAATTAAATTAAATTAAAATCCATTTAAACTAAATCAAATTAAAATCCAATCCAATTATAACCAATTAAATTAAATTAACAATTAAATTAAACTAAATCTAATTAAATTAAATTTCAAAATTAAATAAATCACTCACTTAATTTGAATAATTTCTTACCTTAAATAATTAAAATTAAACACACACATAAATTAATTGATTTCTTTCCTTTCAAATAAACGATGCAGAAACCCTAACCCTACCCTCTCACTATATAAGCATCCAACAAACCCTAACTGCCTTGGTTGGTCTCCCCATCTCGCATGACTCTCTCACTTGGCCTCTCCTCAAACACAAAAAATGAAACCCTAAAATCACACTTCATGCAGCCTATCGCTGGGGCACAGCAAGTGAAACCCTGAACCACCCTTCAACGCCGCCATCAACCTTCACGCAAGCTTTCCTTCATTCAGCCTAAACCCTAGACCTTGCACTCACAGCCACTCACGCTCAATAAACACACACACAGCAACCTTCACTCAACTCACGCTACAGCCACAAATCTCTCTCTTCACAAGCCCTTATCTTTGCCAACTCACAAACGACCCTCACTTCACACAGACCTTCTCATCAACTCAGCAAACCGTGACACATACACACCATTCACAGACTACCCCTTATCATGCATGAACAAACAGCCCCCACTTCCCTCTTCTCAGTAGCCCCTTCATGCCTAAACTGAAAAGACGCAACAAACTCAACTCCCCTAAAGCCCCGCACACGCCATCACGAGCAACAACCAAGCCACGACGATAACACCATAACAAACACACATCACGTGAAGCCTCAACCGACAATAAAGTAACCTTAAGCCTGCCAGCTCACTCACGCACCTTCACGTTGAAAGCAAACCCTTTACTCCACTCACATAGCAACGCAGCAGCCATCAGACCTCACGCAAGTGAACCCCACAAATCAATGCATGAATAAGCCCTCTGACCAGCCTTCAATTCACGCCTTCACTCATCCAAGCATCCTCTCCAACACGCACATAAAGCCCTCTGACCAGCCTTCAATTCATGCCTAATCAACACCTTCACAGCCCCTCCAACACGCACATAAAGCACTATCAAAACAACCTATACTTCACGCCTTCACTCATCCAAGCAGCCCCTCAACTTCACGCATAAATCCCTTTCAATACAACCTCCATTGCCGCACAAATAACACCCTCATAGCAGTTCTCATTCATGCTAAAACCGCAACCAATACAGCCATACTTCACGCACAAAACAATCCCCAAATCTGCACCCAAACTGCACCTCTAAAATAGCGCTAAAAACAGTCCAGAAAAACTGCATTCTTACCGCTGAAAACCGAGACCACAAACAGCAGCGAAACGGAGTGAAAACAACAACCCGAATAGCGAAACCGCGAGGAAAGACGTTGAGTTAGTGAATCGGAAAAGTAGCGGATCACTCACCCTTCCAACGGACGTGTAACGCCCTTTCGTGAGACGACAAAAGAGGTTAGACCTGAGGGCACCCTTGCATTTATTATCTTTCGTTTATCTTTATTTATTTTAATATATTATCGCATGAGAGTCGTTTGAGGCATGATGTGATTGTTAGATGAGCGAAATATGTGTTCCCTTTTGTGGTAAATAGGATGGAGACCCGGACGTAAATTCCGTAGCCGAATCCGAATGGATGGTAGTGCGGTTTGTACTCGGGATACAACGCCACGTACCACTTAATAGGCACGTATTTCGTCTCATCCAAACTTGTGTTTGAGCATGATGTAGTTCATAGATTTTTTAGTTATTATTTAAAGCATGATGTAGTCTAGTTTATTGTTTATTTTCAAGCATGATTATGTTATTTTATGCATGATATTTTATTTAGTTTATGATTATGTTTAAATAGTTATTTGTTTATTTTGGTTTAATGGCTCAATGTGCTCATTGTGTGATATTGCGTGTTTGCCGTATAAAGACTTGTTTTCGAGCATGCACACTTAGATTAGGAGTTATTTTGATTAATGCATACTAGACGTAGATTACCATTGAGTATGACTGTTGAATAGATTCGGTTAGTTTATTGCACAAATCACATCATTACAAGTGACATAAGTAAGGGACCATTCTGAACCCAACGATTTGAGGTCTTCCCTTGCGAGGGGTGAGTGCGGCCTTAAATCTTTGTCCCGGTTCACACCGAGTGGCGACTCCATGTTATTTCGTTCTCCCAACTAGGCCGCGAGCCTAGAACAGCGCCGTTAGTTTCTGTGTCCTACAGTCTGGCGACTCCACTGGGGACAGAGAATTGGCCCCGAAATAATGTCTTGTAATGTTTGGATTTGTGCTTTAATCAACCGTGTCTACAGTGGGTTGAAGGGGTTTAGTTAAAGGCATTGTCAGCGAGAGCCTTCGTCAGCGAGAGCCTTTATCCGCACTCCCGTAAACCTACATGAAAACCTTAGTCGTAGAACTAATATAAATTATTTGTTTTATGTTTGTGTTTTGGACCGTCGTCATTTGGATCCAGTTGGACCACTTGTCAAAAAGATGTGAACTTGTTGGGCCATTTAAACTGGGGCGAGTTCGTGTCCTTTGACAATTGGGCCAAAAGCTTCTAAAATGCCGATGGGCCATTTTATGTTTGGGCCTCTTATCATTTGAAGTTGTTTAGCCATGTTATCGCAAAGTGTAAACCTGTTTGGCCTTTTCAACTGGGACAAGTTTGCACCGCCCAATAGTATGATTGAATACTTTAAAATAATAATGGGCCAACTAGTGTAAAAATTCTTAAATGAGCTTATATATTACATACATTGCACGTATCGCATGCATCTCATGCATACACGCATCATGTTAACCCTTGTGTCTTAAAAGCCATCATAGATATCTGTTGGGTTAGAGAAAAAAAAAAGATTTTTCAAGAAGAGTTTAGCAAACCTGAATGTCGGGAAAATGAAATCGAGAAACCGAAAACTTTACGGCAAAGATAGAAAGACCATTGGAGGGGCCTTCAGAAAAAAAATTAAAAAAAAAAAGAAAGAAAAAAAAAAGAAAAAAAAGAAAAAAAAAAGAAGTTCAAAATGAAAAGAAAAAAGAAAGAGACAAAAGGGAAAGAAAACCATACCACATGAGCACAGAAAAGCAACTGCAGGTATAATCGAGACATCTAGGTTGGTTTGACCCATCGATCCCGATTTTTGAAACGAAATCATCGAGTTAGCTTACCTTAGGAATCAAGCTGTAAAAGAACCTTTGCACACACACACTTTGAGTCTGGCTTAGATCAGTTATTCAAAGACTTGGATTTGAGTTGCATGGAATGTTTTGAAGGTTCTCTGGTTTCATTACTGGGCATTCCTTGAGGACGATAATATGTATAACTATTGAGACTATTTCGTAGCATGTAATATATTATGATGATATGGAAGGCCCCACCATGTGGTTCATCTTGACCAAGTACAAACAGCGAAGAGCAGAAAGGTAAACCAAGACTGGGGCGACCAGTCTCCCACATCGCGAATCAGGGATATAATAAGATATTGAGCCATGAGACCAGAGAGAAGGCCGACCAATCACCTGGAGAACTGGCGGAAAACCTAACCCAACGGGATAGGAAATTCATCCATGCATGCATGCATACACGTAACATATTTTGCATTCTTCTTTGTGTTTGTTTCGTTTTGTATTCACATGTTTCAAAGAAGAAAAAGAGAAAGCAGCAAAGACAAGCCAATCAGAAGCAGCAACAGTACAGTCAGATTCAGAAATGAATCAGCATTAGTTTCTGGGATGAGTCCCAGGGTTGAGGCCCATAGCAGTTTCAATTTTGGGGATGAGTCCCAAGGTTTAAGCCTATATCAGTTTCAGTCGGGAATGAATCCCAGGGTCGAGGCCCACATCGTCAGAGTTTTGGAATGAATCCGGGAATGAATCTTAAGGTTGAGGCCCACATTATCACCAGTTTCAGGAATGAAGCCCAATAAATAAAGCCCACATTCAGCACAGTTCAGAAATGAACCATCATCATCAGTTTCGCAGGGTATGGCACTCTAGGGGCGAGGCCCATATTAGCATCAACATCAGTCTTGCTGGGTATGGCACTCTGTGGGTGAAGCCCCCATTATCATTATTAGTCTGGTCGAGTATGGAACTCTGGGGGCGAGGCCCATATCAATATCATTTTGGGACAAGGTCCATATCGATATCAGTTTGGGGGCGAGGCCCATATCAGTAACAGTTCGGGGGCGAGGCCAATATCATTATCAGTATTAGTCTTGCCGGGTATGACCCTCTAGGGGCGAGGCCCATATCATTATCAATATTAGTCTCGCCGGGTATGACACTCTGGGGGCGAGGCCCACATCACATCACTAGTATCAGTCTTACCGGGTATGGCACTCTGGGGCGAGACCCACATATTTATCAGAATCAGTCTTGCCGCTTATGGCGCTCTGGGGGCGAGGCCCACTTTAGTTCAGAATCAGTCTAGCCGGGTATGGCACTCTAAGGGCGATGCCCACTTTAGTTTAGTATCTGTTTAGCGAGAATGGCAATCCGAGAATGGAGCAAGGTTCGAGAATGGACAAGCCGAGAATGGCACTCTGAGAATGGAAACACAGTTTTGGAATGAACAAGCCGGGCAGTCCTGCCAGGTATGGCACTCCGGGTATGGAGACACATCAGTATTAGTATCAGTTTGGGGCCGAGGCCCACATCAGTATCAGAATCAATTTGGGGGCGAGGCCCACGTTATCAGTATCAGTTTGGGGTCGAGGCCCACATCGATATCAGCTTTGGGGCGAGGCCCACAGCATCGATATCAATTTGGGGATGAGTCATAGGGTCGAGACTCATATCAGCGTCAGTATCGGTTTCGGGGATGAGTCTCAGGGTCGAGGCCCACATCTACATCACTATCAGTTTTCGGGGATGAGTCTTAGGGCCGAGGCCCACACCATCATCAGTATCAGTTTGGGGTTGCGTCCCAAGGTCGTGACCCACATCATCAGTTCGAGGGCGAGGTCCCTATTGTCAGCGGTGTTGGGTCGAGGTGCCCAGGGTCGAGGTACCCCCGTTGTCGGTTGTAGTTCCGGGTCCAGGTGCCCACTACATCATCAGTTCGAGGGTGAGGTCCCTATTTTCAGCGGTGTTGGGTCGAGGTGCCCTCGTTGTCGTCTGTAGTTCTGGGTCGAGGTGCCCAAGGTCGAGGTGCCCACTACATCATCAGTTCGAGGGCGAGGTCCCTATTGTCAGCGGTGTTGGGTCAAGGTGGCCCCATTGTCGGTTGTAGTTCCGGGTCGAGGTACCCAGGGTTGAGGTGCCCACTACATCATCAGTTCGAGGGCGAGGTCCCTATTGTCAGCTGTGTTGGGTCGAGGTGCCCACTACATCATCTGTTCGAGGGCGAGGTCCCTATTGTCAGCGGTGTTGGGTCGATGTGCCCAGGGTCGAGGTGCCCCCGTTGTCGGTTGTAGTTCCGGGTCGAGGCACCCAGGGTCGAGGTGCCTACTACATCATCTGTTCGAGGGCGAGGTCCCTATTGACAGTGGTGTTGGGTCGAGGTGCCCAGGGTCGAGGTGCCCCCGTTGTTGGTAGCAGTTCCGGGATGCGTCCCAGGGTCGAGTTGTTAGACATTGTGTCCCATTGCGTCACTGTTTGTAAATGATATTGTATTATTGTACAAAATTAACTATGTAATAATGAAATTGCCTTTTGCCATTTTGTAAATATTATTTACTTTGATATATAAATGGCGAAAGTCCATATGATTAGTACTGGATTGAGATGATATGAGACAGTATCAATCCATAAAGGTTTAATCATTAAATATCCTAGCCGTAGTATTATCGAGACTGGACATCGATAATGCGGAATAGACTAGTATTGCGCTTGTGCACGTTGTGAGGGCACAACGGCATAGTTCTCATATATTTAAGTATTGGATACTTATGCAAGTGCGATAGGAGGTTGTGTTTTACCGATGGTACGGAAAACAGCTTCGCTCTGGATAGACCCCGCGGAATCCCATTGGTAGTATGTCTAGGTGTCTATGGGAGGCCGCATCAGGGTAGGTGTATATGGTCTTAACCTGAGACTTACATCGCTAGTACTTGCGACAATCGGTAAACTTTGGTTTTGGTGGTTGGGGACCTTAACCGGTTCTGTGTACACCTATTCTGGGATTATCAGAATCGTAGTGTACTGGATGTGATGTCAAGATGGAAGTATCGCTTCAGACATATGGAGGTGATGATCACGCAGGACACAGAACTAGTACTCTATAAAAGGTTGCAACCGTCGGGACAATATGACTAGGTCAGGATTGTCCGATTTAAAGAGACTAGTTGCTTGATGTCCGATATATGTTTCGTACGGGGCAGACACATCTCCAGCCCCAGGCCTAGCATGTGATCATCCGATACTGGATCGATGTACGCAATACTACGGTATACTACGCTTAATATAGATCTTATATTCCTATAAGAATATTTCTGGAGAATTGGGTAGGCATGGCGTTTTGCTAGAAGACAACCTTGTCTTGTGAATCGGTAAGAACGTAGTACGAGGTACGTGCGTGTTCGGATTATCCGACGACCGTATTTACTGCCAACATATCCGGAGATCTCTTGGGTCGCTTCCTGAAGATTCACCTATGATATTTGATTCGAACTTAATTAATCTTGGATTAATTGCGGAGAAATTTTATCTCGGATAAAGTGCCTTATTTAGAGAGAGAAGCGATTAATTGGAATTAATCAGTAAAATTATTATATTCGATATAATAATTGAAATTCGATTTCGACGCGAAATTAAAATTAGATTTTAATTCGGGCATACGAGTTAATTTAGAATTAATTCGTTAGCGACGTAAATAATAATTTCGCTAGGCGCGATTATTTATTTAAATTCGATTTAATTAACGTCGCGACGCAAGTTCGGTATTTCGGAAATATCGAACCCGAACGCGTGAGTGCACGTGGGCCCGCTTTCATTTGGAAACGTGTGGGGCCCACATGACACATGTCATTATATGTATTATTTTATTGATATGCATTGCATGGTGATAGTGTATAATGCACTCAATTGTTATGCATGGAATTTGAGTGTTTGACACTTTAAGCCTTTGCATGGTTTGTGTCATAGATTTATTATTATTTAATAAATATTATGGCATAAATATAAATTGATTTTTGGTATCAAAAATCAAGAAGAAAAATCTCTCTTCTCTCTCTCACATTGCCGAAAACTGCATGCAGTTTTTGGGTCTTCATCTTCTTCATTTTGGTTGCCAAAAAGCTTGAAGATAGTGTGGTTGTTTGGAACATCTTCTTACATGCAAGGCTAGCACCTTCAAGGGATCAAAAGAGGTGATAGGGAAACCATCATAGAGCAAGGAATTCACAAAGCTTGGAGCTTTCCACCTCTTCTTCTCTCTTGGCCGAATCAATCAACACTTGGAGCTTCCATTTTGGTTTGATTTTCTTCATCAACAAAGCATTGTAAGTATGATTCCGCCATACTTCAAAGTTAAATATATATTCATTTATTGTATTTCAAATGCTTAATCTTTCCTTGGGACATATTATAGAAACAACAATGGTATCATGGAGCCATGGTAAGCATGAAATACTTTAGGTTAAAATTTGACAAAATTGGTTGAAGCATGTTCTTGTGAAATTTGATGAATGAGTATGCTTGCATGTATATAGAATGATGTTACATGGAATCAATTTTATGAAAAATGCATTGGATGATTTTTCCCAAAAAATTTAACCTTGGCCGAATGGTATATAGAAATTGATTGAAGCATGTTCTTGTGAAATTTGATGAATAAGAATGCTTGCATGTATATAGAATGATGTTACATGGAATCAATTTTATGAAAAATGCATTGGATGATTTTTCCCCAAAAATTCAACCTTGGCCGAATGGTATAATAAAATTGGTTGAAGCATGTTCTTGTGAAATTTGATGAATAAGAATGCTTACATGTATATAGAATGATGTTACATGGAATCAATTTTATGAAAAATGCATTGGATGATTTTTTCCCCAAATTCATGCCTTGGCCGAATGTGTTGCTACTTGGAGTGGATTGGAATTTTTTTTTTTTGTGTTTAAGATCATTGGATGACTTAGAACGTGTACGGGACGTAGATTAGTAATTCAATCGGATTGAAAAACAAATCGACACAAAAACTCACCTTGGCCGAATGTACAAGGACATGAAAGGAGTGATTTTTTGTTAAAATTAATGTTGGACATTTATTTTGAACAATACATGATTAATAAATTAAATGGGTATTTTTGAAATATTTGGTTTAATGTATTATCTTGGTATTACACTTTAATTAATTGGACTTTAATGTTTGGAATATTAAAATTTATTAATGGGCTTTAATAATTTAATTGGGGGCCTTATGGGCTTAAAATTGGTTTTATGGCATTTAAGGGTGATTCCTTATTTGGGCTTGGTAATTGGGTTTGACCCACATATTGACCAAAGCCCAAGCCTTAATAAATCAATTGAAAGCCCATTTGACTTGAATTAAATTAAACATTGATGTTAGTTGGGCTTTGAGGCCCAATAAGATTAGATTTAGAATCTAAGTCTTTAAAGCACATTAAAAGTGTAAACATTTAATTTGGAACTAAATAATTGAATTAGTATTGAATACGAATTAAATTAGATTTAATAAGTAGTTCGATATAATTCGCGAATTCGTACCCTATGTACTTATTCTCAATCGAGTTGGACTCGCTCAAAATCAAACCGTTGTTTGAACATTGGATGATCACTTAAACAAAGACTAATTAATTGG
>SKCR01005467.1:0-30893 GCA_019454045.1 Zanthoxylum bungeanum | reverse complement strand
CCTTATAGGAATACGTGATCTATATCAAGCGTAGTATACCGTAGTATTGCGTATTTTTGTCCAGTATCGAATGTTCACGTGCTAGGCCTGGGGCTGGAATTGTTTCTGCCCCGTACGAAGCACATAGCAGATGTTTGGTAACTAGTCTCTATAATCGAATATTCATGACCTTGTCATAATATCCCGATAGCTCGAGCATTTAAGAGAACGAGTTCCGTATCCTACGTGATCATCATCTCCATATGACTGGAGTGACACTTCTGTCTTGACATCACACCCAACACACTATGATTCTCAATATACCCAGCATTGGCGTACAAAGAACCGGTTAAAGCCCTGGACGACCTCAACTAAAGTATATTGATTGTCGTATGTATTAGCGGTGCAAGTCTCAGGTTAAGACCAAATACACCTACCCTGATTGCAGACTCCCATAGACACATAGTCATACTACCAATGGGATTCCGCGGGGGGTCTATCCAGAGCGAAGCTGTTTCCCGTACCATCGGTAAAACACAACCTCCTATTACACTTGCATGAGTATCATATACCCAAATATATGAGAACTATGCTGTTGTGCCCTCACAAATGCGCACAAGTATAATACTAGTCTTTTACGTATTTATCGATGTCCAATCTCGATAATACTCTTACTAGGGATATTTAATGATTTATCCTTCGTGGACTGATACTGTCTCATATCATTCTCCGTCCAGGAACAAATCATAGGGACCTCTCATCATTTATACATCTAGGTGATCTAATCACAAATGATAAGAGTGCAATCTCCTTTGTCACATAGTTAATTTGTACAACAACACAATGATCTGTACAAATAGTGACGCTGTGGGTCATAATTGTCCAACACTTTACGCCTATGTCCCCGGTCGTTAGAGTAGCCTTTGAGTATGTGGTGCCCCTAAACTGATCACTAACTGCCATTCTCAGACCCTGCCATTGCTAGGAATGTCAGACGCTGAATCGTCCTCAGCTCGGCCAACAAACCCCTAACCTCCTCGTACTGAAGAGGCTTCCTCCAGCTCGGCCAACTTGGAGGAATTAGATACTACTCCAACCCCTTCTTAGGAAGAAAAAGATACTTACCATCACAGAATTCTCCGGAAAGATCCTGAACCGGGTGAATTAGACTAGTCCTCACTGGACATGGACCGTCCTTCAACCATTACGGAAGACGCTTTGAGCATACTCCGCCACTAATATGAGATCCATATAGATATAGCACTTGAGGTCCCGGGCCTTGCCGAATGCGCTCGCAATCACACTCGGGCTCGGGTTCGCTAATTCCTAATTAGCAAATTTTCCATTGCGTCGTAATTAAATGATTACGCCTAGCGAATTCACTATTCACATCGCTAACGAATTAATTCTAAATTAATTCGTTTGCCCGAATTAAAATCTAATTTTAATTCCGCGTCGAAATCTAATTTCATTTAATATATCGAATATATTAATTTACCGATTAATTCCAAATTAATCATTCTCTCTCTTTAGACGATATTTTATCCTAGATAAAATATCTCCGTAATTAATCCTAGATTAATTTTCTCTCTCTTCTATATAATCCCAGATTATTAAGAGTGCGAGTCATACGTCATCGGTGGATTATTGGGAAGCGACCCATGAGATCCTGGATAAGTCGGCAGTAAATACGGTCGTCGGAGTATCCGAATCACGTACGTACCAAGTACTACGTTCTACCGATTTACGAGACAAGGCCGACTCCTAGCAAAGCACCAAGTCTACCGAATTCTCCGGTCATATTCATCTAAGAATATTTAAGATCTATATCAAGCGTAGTATACCAAGTATTATGTATATCGGCCCAGTATCAGATAGTCACGTGCTAGGGCTGGGGTGGATAAGTGTCTGCCCCGTCCGAAGCACATGTCGGATGTCTGGTAACTAGTCTCTATGATCGGATATACATGACCTTGTCATAATATCCCGATGGCCGGCCAGCACTTAAGAGCACTAATACCGTATCCTGCGTGACATCATCTCCACTATGACTGGAGTGATACTTCCGTCTTGACATCACACCCAATACTCTACGATTCTCAATATACCCAGCATTGGCGTACACAGAACCGGTTAGAGTCCTAGACGACCTCAACTAAAGTATATTGATTGTCGTAAGCATTAGCGGTGCAAGTCTCAGGTTAAGACCAAACACACCTACCCTGATGTCGGACTCCCATAGACACATAGTCATAATACCAATGAGATTCCGAGGGGTCTATCCAGAGCGAAGCTGTTTCCCGTACCATCGGTGAAACATAACCTCCTATCTCACTTGCATAAGTATCCAATACTTATATAAATGAGAACTATGCCGTTGTGCCCTCACAACGCGCACAAGTGCAATACTAGCCTATTCCGCATTATCGATGTCCAGTCTCGATAATACTCCGGCTAGGGATATTTAATGATTAATCCTTCGTGGACTGATACTGTCTCATATCATTCTCAATCCAGGAACTAATCATAGGGACCTCTCTTCATTTATATATCTAAGGTGATCTAATCACAAATGATGAGAGTGCAATTTCCTTGTCACATAGTTAATTTGTACAACAACACTATGATCCGTACAAATAGTGACGCTATGGGTCATATTATCCAACAATCTCCCACTTGGCACATAGCCAGTCACTCAAGTGTCGAACACCCGAACTATGTACGGTTTGCTCAAATTGCTGAGGAAAGGTTTTCATCAGCGGATTTGTATGATTATCGTCTGACGTGATTTATACGATCATCACATTCGCCACGATGTATGATCCGAACGAATTAGATGAATATAGAAGTATATATCTGGATCGTCGATGAGACCTTTAATTCTTTAGCCTTATGCTGACGCCTAGCTCTGCTAACAGAACTATATCTAATCTAATTAGATTTATTATCGACCCAAATGGCTTCTATTGCTGCCTCAGCCGCATCAATAATCCGCATTTGTTGTTTATTCGGCAACAGTATCTTGCTCGGAAGATTTCCAGCTCACTGTCCCGTTATTTAAACTTTATAGTACCGCAGTATTGAACTGTTTGGAAACTTGCGGCAGTGATCTCAGTCACTTCAAGTTCTCCTTCTCCATAGTTTTAGACATCATCTTTAGTTCTCTAAGATACTAACATATGTTCTTAATTTCAATCCAGTGACTAACACTTGGATTGATCTGATTGTGACTCCATATGCTCAAAGCGTATGAGACACCATATCAAGTACATTTTAAATGTACAATTTCCCAGAGAGTGTTAACAACTCCAAATCTATCCCAGTAGATCTTTATTCTTGAATAAAGGTTGTTACTCCCCAGAATTCTACGGAGAATTTCTATGAAAGAATATCTATGAAAGCCAAGCTTTCACTAATTGCTTTATTGGGAATTCACTGTCAGTGCGCTCCCACTAACCTCCTTATATACACAAGAATCATTTCGTTTTGAGTCAAATCATAAACATTATGATTACATCAAAACGTCAGTTCCAAGAACCTTATGCTTGCTCCATTCCAAATATGAATCGAATAACCTGCAACCTTGTTTGTCAGTTATACAAAAATCGTCAGGATGTTGAAAATATCCTCCAAAAGGTTTCCTTTTCAGGAAGGCGATTTTGATATTTAACTAACACATTTCATAAATGAAATATGCAGTATCAACAAGCATCAAAATGGATTTACCATGGCAACAGGTAAAAGGTTGAACCGTAATCAACACAATGTTGATAACGATACCTTTCCGTCACAAGCCTAGCTTTGTACGTTGGTATGTTACCATCCATGTATGTCTTCCTTGAAGACGTTTAATGTACCAATAGGCACAATGCCTTGTGGTACAACAACTAGTATCCAAACATAGTTGTTATCCATGGAATCCATTTCAGACTCATGGCACTTTGC
The DNA here is from genome assembly GCA_019454045.1 of Zanthoxylum bungeanum. NCBI lineage: Eukaryota > Viridiplantae > Streptophyta > Magnoliopsida > Sapindales > Rutaceae > Zanthoxylum > Zanthoxylum bungeanum. The sequence continues at coordinate 26,969 of SKCR01005467.1, read as the reverse complement.
CATAATAGGGAGTCGATACCTCGTATCACTTCCTCAAACGTAGTCGGTTGGTATACCTCCACAGATTAATATCTTTATGAGGTCACATCAGAAACCCATACCCCAGGTTGTTTTCTGATTCTCTCCGATCTACGCGGTTCTTGTGTATTCGAAGATTAATGGTACAGATTCATCATTGATGAACTGTTTGTGTTCCTTAGGACTTCGTGCCTTGAATAGTATTACTCCGATTTCATCGAGTATCACTATCCTCCCACTGACCACTGCATATCGGTGTTCCTCTTAGGAAAACCGCATGGTGAGCAACAATTATATGTTCTCATGTGAGATTTATAAGTACTATACTTATGGTTTCCCTTAGGATACCCTATAATTGGACTTATCCAATTTGGGTTCTAGTTTGGTATCATCCAAACGTTATGCCGGGCATACCCAATTATTAGGAATGAGAAACCCTGTTTCTTTCTGTTCATATCCTATATGACATCTGTCAAACAGATTTATATGGAACCTTATTCTAAATAAGTTTTGCACTGTAAATACATACATTGAAGGAAATTGTAGCTCAGAGCGACTCGTGATAAACCTTATCATGTCCAACAAAATTGTTTTAGTTTGGACACACCGTCAAACTGACGTGTCTCGGGAGGAGTCCTCATATGAAAGAATACCGTACTCTTTCATGTATATTTGAAACTTAGTGCTTAAGTATTTTCCATTACGGTCTTACCGTGACGGCAAAATACTATAGTCGATCTGTTTATCTACTTCGTGTCGAAACTCTAATAGTTTCCGATCTGTGTTCTTCAAAAGAAACACATAACCATAACGTGATGCCACATCCGTTAAGGTCACGAAATATTCATGTTCACATCTAGCTAGCTAGATATGGGCCCACTTTCTTCACCATGAATAGGGCTAACAGATCGGTGGCACTTTCACTATTACCAAGTAAACAGTGTTTTAGGTACTTTACCTAACAAACTAGATTCGTAGACTTTATTTGAATAGTCAAATCAGTCATAGTACCCACTCTTCAAAAGTGCGGATATACGAGTCTTGTTTAATTCTGTCCTAGACTACAATGCCACAATTAAGTCTCTACTTGATCAAATCAATTTGAGCTATTTATTTGTCATTCTATATGTTTGAGATTTTAATTATATTCAAAATATAAATTCTGTTATTCACATCTAATGTGTTTATCTTAATATCATCTTTATATAATGAAACACTTTAGTGTTCAAAATATAAAGGTTTATCCACAATGGATTAAACACGGATATAAAGATAATGTCTCTAGTCAAACTAGTTACTTATAACAGTTCCTAATTTAAGTACACACCCGAAGGGTAGTTCCTAAACTTAGGTATCTACGGTCGAAACAACGACTTTCGTCCCGTTTCCGATTCGCAGAGCAATCTCAGCTTGAAGTCAGTATCTTGCTCAAAGCAGATTCTGAACATCAATACATATATTTTATGTACCACACTAGTATTTAAAATCTAATTTCAATACTAGTAGTGAACATAACTTTGACAAAACATTTTTAAAGTAAGAGCCTTCCCTTTCTTTAATTCCTTCGTGTCTGCCATATCCAAATGGTAGTCACTTTGGGATATGTCAATTATCCTTTTCAATATTTCAGGAACCTTAGGCCAAGCCTTGGGTTTTTAGAATATCGAACAATGTGCACCTCGTGCTACATGCCCAATTGCAAACTTTGACTTTATCTCCTCTAGAATAGTCAATTAATTCTCCAAGAATTATAATTGCAATTTAATACTTCTTAAATCTAAAATTAGATTTATGACAAGTATATTAAATTAAGCACTAAAGTCATCATCACATAAATCTTCCAAAGATTTTATGCTCGACTTATTTTGCTTAATTTTGGGCTTAGGTATAATAAGTTATTTTATCAATAAATAACCTATTATTTATTCCCAATTTGAAAATTAAATCATTAAAATATTTAATCCAAGATTATATTTTAAATATCCAACTTTTCAATTCATTCTTGATTTCAATAGTCCAACTATTTAATCAATTATTAGTGGTACTATATATTATAATGATTATAATAGTCCAACTATATAATCAAATATAATCCAATTAATTAACCTCAATTACATTGATTACTATAATCCAATTATAAAATCAACTGTAAACTGAAATTAATTAATTCAAATATATTGATTAATATAATCCAATTATATATAATCAACTATAATACAGTCCAACTGTTTATTAAAACAACATTAATATTAGTCTAACTAATACTTTTAATATATGACGAGAATGATAGTGTTTGAGGCGCGTATGGCGAGTATTGAACGAATATTGCAAATTCATTCTTGCCTCCCACGATTTTTTCGAGCCTCTAACCCTCTGTCGAGTACTCGGGAAACCGTGTTTCCTAGTGGGCTAGGATCCCGTTAAATATCACACAATCTTGACTTTGGCCAACAAATGTATGATAATTAACTAGGTAGATCTCTAAGATCAATTGGATCTCATCCAACTCCTAGATCCAGTAGGTGGACATCCAAGTCCGAAACACATATATCTTATATATGCCTATATATCGAATATATACCCTAACCTTTTTCCTCTGAATCAACTAGGCCTTGGCTTTGGCACAACAAACCTAATGATCCCAGTCAAGCGCGGACCCATTGACCATGGAAGCTTCGTAATCAATGTCGTTGGACAAGAAGTGGTCTTGACTTTGGCCAACAAACCACAACTTGGACAAGACACCAATATGGAACAAAACCTCGTGATTCAAACACATCTTCGACGGACAAGGGCTTGACTTTGGCCAACAACCCATGCCAATCTAGGATCTTGAGCAAGAATCACTCAATGGAAGGAAAAGACGCATGATATTTTAATGAGGTCTTTTCGCGTGCAAATTGGCTACCAATTTAATTATCTTTGTTTAGGTCTCATCATCATACACCCTTAAACATGCATTCTAAATACATAATAAAGCGCATATGAAATAAAATAATAATGATATGCGGATGGATACTTAATACATTGATCATAGATCAAATCTCTCCCTTTCTCACTCAAGCTAGCACTTGTATTACTTCTACCCGTTACACTACACTTCTAAAGAAACCTCATTTACATTGAGGGGAATAGGTGAGAAGAGAATACAAAGAGAATAGAGGTGATAAGGCTAGACACGCAGGTCCAATTTAATAAATCGAATTTATTACAACAATTTCCAAAATTGCCCCACCCGACTAATATCCATCCGATATACATTATTCATTCATCACAACCACGTATTCACACAAAAGCATGCTATCAATCAATCTAATCAATTAATTAATCTGATAATTATGTGATCATCCAATGTTCAAACAACGATTTGATTTTGGTCGAGTCAAACTCGTTTTTGCGAATAAGTACTCAAAGTACGAATTCATGAATTAAATTAAACTACATAATTAAATCCAATTTAACATTTATTTAATACTAATTCACTATTCAATTCCAAATTAAATATTACACTTTATTTAATAAACCTTTTCGACTTAAATTCCAAATTTAATCGTGTCGGTCTCAAAGCCCGATTAACGTCCAACGTCAATTCAATTCAAGTCTAATGGGCTTTAATTAATTTCTATAAGGCATGGGCTTCGGCAACCAAAGCCCAATCAAGGAGTAACCCCATAAGCCCAGAAATCAATTTAGGCCCATTAGGCCCAATTTAAACTTAAAGGTTTATAAGTTGCATTTGGGCTTTATGGTAGTGGTTTTGGGCCCAATTGGATCCAATCCATTTGGCCTAAACCCAACTTGATAAAATCAAGCCCAATAAGCCCAATTACAACTTAATAAGCCCAAATCCAATTTAAAGGCCTAATTCATTAAATTACACAAATCCAATTTCGTAATTAATTACTTAAAGTGCATTACATGATCAATCACCCAAATCAATATTTCTAAAACACCAAATTAGTCCAATTAATCATGTTCATTATCATCATCATATGTCCAACACATAAATGAAAAAATCAAACCCATTACATGCTTTAATGCTCTCGGCCAAGGAGGGATTTTGTGTCCGATTTGGTTTCAATCCAATCAAACCCACAATCGACATTAAATCAACATCCTAAATGATTTCCAACACATCCAATTGTTCAAAAATCAAAATTACCAAGACATTAAAGGGCATATGGAATTCGGCCAACATATACATTTTGGGGATTTATGTTCAATTCAAAATTCAATCTAATTGACTTCAAATTAACATCATCCTTCATCATTATAACTCATCCAATGAATCAAAATGGAAAAATTCCATGGATTCCAAATTATACATACATTCGGCCAACACTCCAAATTTGGGGAAAATTGTTCCAAACACATTTTCTTGAAATTGATCAAATCAATCTTCAATACAACATATATTAAGCATGTTAAAACATCCAATTTTTATAAAATCATGCTCAAATACAAAGTACCCAATTTTAAGCCCTACAATTTTCATGCTTGAACCTATAGCTCTTGATGCCATTGTTAGGTTTTATCTAGGTCCCAAGATCAAACAAGCAATGAAATACATGTGTGAATACATCAAGGAGGTAGCGGAATACTCACATCGATCGGTTGAGATGAATCGGCAACAACAAAATAAGTTTTGGGCTCTCAAAGTGGCGCCAATCACTGCAGTTCACTGCCCTCCAAATTAGAATTTTGAGCTGCGAAAATGAGCTCCAAGATTGCGTCAAACGAATCCCGACTCATTGGTGAACCTCCCTACCACCTTCGCATATCTCGTAGTGTGCTAGCACTTGCGGTTTTTGCCACAAAAACCCCACTCTTGCCTCCCTCATGCTCACGGTTTTTGTGTGAAACCAGTGAGTGTTTTTGCCCAAATGGGCGTGAGTTGGAAGAGAGAAATGAGAGAGAAGAATGTTGTGTAATTGGTTGGTAAAACCTTTTCCAAAAAGGTTTATATATTTTTCCATAAAATATAAAAAAAGCATTTACCAAATAATAAATCAAATAAATAAAATGGTAAATACTCCCACCACTTTCACTATTCAACCACACACATCAACTATTCATTGTCACTTTATAAAAGTTACTGATGTGTCAATCACTCAATCATCAATCACATCAATCAATCAATCAATCACTCAAAGTGACTTTTGATTTGACGCTTGATGTGACGAATGATTTGACGCTTGATGTGACTTGTGTTGCCGCACTCGAATTCGAAATACGAATGCGCTCGCAATCACACTCGGGCTCGGGTTCGCTAATTCCTAATTAGCCAATTTTCCGTTGCGTCGTAATTAAATGATTACGCATAGCGAATTCACTATTCACGTCGCTAACGAATTAATTCGTTTGCCCGAATTAAAATCTAATTTTATTCCGCGTCGAAATCTAATTTCATTTAATATATCGAATATATTAATTTACCAATTAATCCCAAATTAATCATTCTCTCTCTTTAGACGATATTTTATCCTAGATAAAATATCTCCGTAATTAATCCTAGATTAATTTTCTCTCTCTTCTATATAATCCCAGATTATTTAAGAGTGCGAGTCATACGTCATAGGTGGATTATTGGGAAGCGACCCATGAGATCCCCGGATAAGTCGGCAGTAAATACGGTCGTCGGAGTATCCGAATCACGTACGTACCAAGCACTACGTTCTACTACCTATACGATTTACGAGACAAGGCCGACTCCTAGGAAAGCACCAAGTCTACCGAATTCTCCGGTCATATTCATCTAAGAATATTTAAGATCTATATCAAGCGTAGTATACCAAGTATTATGTATATCGGCCCAGTATCGGATAGTCACGTGCTAGGGCTGAGGCTGGATAAGTGTCTGCCCCGTCCGAAGCACATGTCGGATGTCTGGTAACTAGTCTCTATGATCGGATATACATGACCTTGTCATAATATCCGATGGCCGGCCAGCACTTAAGAGCACTAATACCGTATCCTGCGTGACATCATCTCCACTATGACTGGAGTGATACTTTCGTCTTGACATCACACCTAATACTCTACGATTCTCAATATACCCAGCATTGGCGTACACAGAACCGGTTAGAGTCCTAGACGACCTCAACTAAAGTATATTGATTGTCGTAAGCATTAGCGGTGCAAGTCTCAGGTTAAGACCAAACACACCTACCCTGATGTCAGACTCCCATAGACACATAGTCATAATACCAATGGGATTCCGAGGGGTCTATCCAGAGCGAAGCGTGTCCGTACCATCGGTGAAACACAACCTCCTATCGCACTTGCATAAGTTCCAATACTTATATATATGAGAACTATGCCGTTGTGCCCTCACAACGCGCACAAGTGCAATACTAGCCTATTCCGCATTATCGATGTCCAGTCTCGATAATACTCTCCGGCTAGGGATATTTAATGATTAATCCTTCGTGGACTGATATTGTCTCATATCATTCTCAATCCAGGAACTAATCATAGGGACCCTCTTCATTTATATATCTAAGGTGATCTAATCACAAATGATGAGAGTGCAATTTCCTTGTCACATAGTTAATTTGTACAACAACACTATGATCTGTACAAATAGTGACGCTATGGTCATTATTATCCAACACCCCCTGCCAACTGAATTTGAATAGCTAGCGAATACTGGCCGGTCTTCATGTGATATGGCATCGAGCGGGCCTCGGGGAGCCGACCTTTATGGAGCTGCAAAGATTGTATCAATTGAAGACCAACTCGAAATCTCACCATGGTTGGTATTACCTCTCTTCTTATGCCGACGTCCCCGTCCTCATCATCGAGCTCCCCAGACGAACAAGAATCTCAAAGACCCCTGGTTCTGGGCCACATGTGACTGGGGCTAGTCTAAATCAACAGATTCTGAAGAGATAGACGTCCTAAATGTCTTCTCAACAGGAGGTGAGGACCTGAGCCCTTAGTTTTTTTATAAATTTCATGAAACAATACTAATTTCCCAAACCTTTTTAGCCTGCTGGAGGGATCCTCCCAAAGTCATTCATGAGGTCCGGACCAGGATTAAAAAGGCCCGGAGTTTTGCTGGCCCTTGGAGGAATATTGTCAACGATACCGCCTTTGTAGAATCAGGCCTCATCCGGAACATACCCCTACAGGCTCTAGGATGATTAGGTAGCTATCATCTAACCTTCTGACAAGTCCCTTGTGCTAAGCTCAAATCTGAATGAAGTTACCCGTACTCAGAAATTGACCATACTTTATGCCTTGTATTCTGCAGAAATGACGAAATGGTAAAGTACCTATGGCGAATTGAAGGTTTGGCCAAGAGGGCTGGTCAGGGTGAATCTAGAAGTTCTCGGCGGTGATTGACCACTCTGATTCCTCCTAGGGCTAAGGAAAAAGCAAATTGTTTGCTCATCTGGTGGCACCTCCTCCACCTACTCTCACAGAGGCGGCTCCGAGCCCAACGGTCCAACCATCTCCTGCCTCATCCAGGCCTACGAGTAAACACTGTCGTATGATCGAAGAAGAAGTGGTTGAGCTCCAAGAGGAGGAAGAAGAATAACCTCCCACCAAGAGGTCTGATGCTCGGAGGGATAGGCAAATTGATGAGGCTATTTCCAAGACCGGGAAGGGTGGGGTAGTTTTGGGGGTGGATGACCTTTGTGAGAAGGTCCGGGATGCGACATCCCATCTGGTGCTTGCGTTCAACTTACTGGCCGAAGCGGTGCCCCCTGAGCGGATCCCAAAATTTGAGGACATCTCCCCCGAGAAGGTGATTTCCAGGTTCTCTGCCCAAATCCTCGAGGTAAATATTCTTCTCTGTTTTCGTTCTTCATTTTTACTTTGACGAATTCTAACCTTTCATTTCTCTCTCGCAGATAGGTTACGTGATGCCTCGAAACAAAGACTTATTGACGAGCCTTCTGTCCGAGGGGGCAAAGTGCAGAGACTCTAGTCTCATATTACGGAACAGGAGGCGGAGCTGGCCAGAAAGGAGAAAGATCTGAGACAGGCCACGGCCGAACTGGCCAGAAAGGAAAAGGAAAAGGAAAACCAAACGCTGAAACAAGTCGCAGCCAAGGCCACCGCATTGACCGATTCCCTCCATAATGCTTCTGCCATTGCCAAGAAGAAAATGGATGCCATCGAGGATGAAGCCAAACTCCTGAGGTTGAAGGCCGCGAACTTGGATTCTAAACTCAAAGCGGTAACCAAAGAAAGGGATTAGGCTCGAGATGACCTGAAAAACCGAGAGGCCCAACTGGAAGAGGACCTGGAGAATGCCAAGCTTGAAGGGGTTGGTGATTGTGCTCAGATCATCCCAATGCTGATACTTGAGGTGGACATGGGACCCGTCCACGTTGTCATCCGATTCTGAAAAAGGGAGCTCTCAGAGGACGAACCTCTTGCACTACTCGCCCCTCCTCTGGAGCATATTCAAGATCCCGAACCCATATCTACACCATGCTAATGTCCCCAGTTCCCAAGGAATTACAGCCGGTGGCTCTTGACCCCACCTCTAAAGTGCCTGCAGCAGAAGTCAAAGCTCCTCCTGCCGTCCAAACTGAAACCGAGATCCCTTCTGTCGAGCCTGTGCCAGAGGTCGTGCCTCTTGAACCTGATCAAATTGAACTCATTGCCCCTGTGCGGGCCGAAGAATGAGGGTAACCCCAAGGGGGCCCCATGTAAAGAACAATACATATTTTGTAAAAACATTTACAATTTCCATTTTTTGCTCCTCAATAATATTTTACTTCCTGCTTTCCATATTTAGCATGATTTCCATGTTTAACTTGGTAACTCGTTCTTCATACTTTGACTGTAAGGAGAAGTTCTGATCCCGATCAATTTGAATTCGGTCATGAGAGGAAAGCTCCATCCCTGAGCTAGCAGTATACTTGGCTCCGACGGAATGTCACCTCTCCGGTCCAATTGAGAGCCGGCCATGGGGGATACGTGTTAGTCTCTAAGACATGCCACAAGATCCCAAACATGATTCTATGTGTGAAATTACAAAAAAATTCTTTTGGACGAAGCTCCAAGCTTTTGGTTTGTGTTGTATGTTCCTTGGGTGAGTTTCCCTATCACCTCAAATGACTCCTCCAAGTGCTAGCTTTGTTGAAAATTTTGAAGCAAAATTTTCACTTAAATGGGAGAAGCAATCGGCCAATCAGAGAGAAGGAGAGATTGTGTGTTGTTTTTCAAAAACTTGGTAGTTGTGTGATTAAAGGAATGAATTAATTAAAGCCAACTACTTCCATCAATAATTGACCATTGATGTATTTTATGTGGTACCACCAGATTTAAATTCAAAATTTGTGTTGGCTTCCTCAACACACAACTAGACTTGGGCCCGGGTTCATTTAATTCTGATTAAACGAATTTACCGTGCTACATAATTAAATCTAATTTAATTAAATAATTATGTCACAAAAATTATTACGATAGTCGCTTACGAATTAATTCTAAATTAATTCGTTCGCCCGAATTAAAATCCAATTTTAATTTCGTATTGAAATTCGATTTCAATTAATATATCCGATATATTATTTTAGCCCCAAATAAATAAATTAAATAGAAAAATCAAGTTTAACTATTAAATTTATTTTATCGATTAATTCTAAATTAATCGCGTTTTCTCTTCTATACAAATTTAATCTCAGATTAATTTTTACCTCAGTTAATCCCAGATTAATTCTATCTGAGTCAAATATAATTGGTGAATCTTTGGAAAGCGACCCAAGAGATTCGTGGATATGTTGGCAATAAATACGGTTATCGGAATATCCAAACACGTGGTAACCCCGTACCACATTCTCACTGATTTACAAGCCATGGTTGGCTTCTAGTAAAGCATCGTGCCTACCCAATTCTCCAAAAATATTTGCCTAGGAATATCATTTGTATTAGACATAGTAATACTAATATAATGTAATGCGTAATACGATCCAGTATCAGATGTCACATGCTAGGCCTAGGGCTGGCTCTGTGTCTGCCCCGTACGAAGCATATATCGGATCCCGAGTAACAAATCTCTGTATCAAGAAGTCATGACCTAGTCATACTATCCCGATAGCTGCATCTGTAAAGTGTACTAGTTATGTATCCTGTGTGACCATCATCTCCATATGATTGAAGTGATACTCCCATCTTGACATCACATCCAATACACTACGATTCTCAGTAAACCCAATACAGGTGTACACAGAACTTGTTAAAGCTCCAGCCGACCAATACTAAAGTAAACTGATTGTCGCAAGTAATAGCGACGTAAGTCTCAGGTTAAAGATCACATACATCTTCCCTGATTCGGATTCCCATAGACACATAGTCATACTACCAATGGGATTCCAAGTGAGTCTATCCAGAGCGAACTGTTCCCTGTCCAACGGCTAACAGAACCTCTTATTACACTTACATAAGTATCAAATACCTAAATATATGAGAACTATGTCGTTAAGCTTCCATAACGTGCACAAGTGTAATACTAGTATATTTCGCATTATCAATGTCCAGTCTCGATAATACTTCGACTATGGATATTTAATGATTAAACCGTTAATGGATTAATATTGTCTCATATCTTATTAATCTGATTTAACCATATGGACTTTTATCATTAATATATATCCAAGTAATCTAATTACAATAATGATAAAATAGCAATTTCCTTTTGGCACATAGTTAATTTGTACAAAAACACAATGTTTTTTACAAATAGTGATGCTATGTGTCATAATTGTCCAATAATCTCCCACTTGGCCTATAGCCAATCACTCAAGTATCTAACACCAAAACTATATACATGTCGCTCAAACATTTGCTGAGATATAGCCTTCGTCAGCGGATCTGCAATGTTATCATCTGATCTTCACATCGCCACGATGTATGATCTCACGAATCAGATGAAATCGTCGAAGTACATTCTTGGATCGTTGATGAGATCGTGGTTCGTTAGCCTGTGCTATAACTCAATTATTACACAATATAAAGGTACGGGCTCAGCTGCTAACTGAACTACTCCTAATCTAATTAGGAATTTATGGATCCAAACTGCTTCTTTTACTGCCTCAGCTGCAGCAATATATTCCGCTTCTGTTGTTGAATCAGTAACAGTCTCTTGCTTGGAAGATTTCCAACTCACTGCTCCGTTTTTCAAACAAAATATGTACCCTGATTGCGACTTACAATCATCTTTATCGGTTTGGAAACTTGCATCGGTGAACCCAGTCACCTCAAGTTTTCATTCCCCATAGACTAAGAAAGCATCTTTAGTTCGTCTAAGATACTTAAGGATGTTCTTTACAGCAATCCAGTGACCATCACCTGGATCGGCCTGATAGCGACTGCACATGCTTAAAGCATATGAGACATCAGGTCACGTACATATCACGGCGTACATGATCGACTGCTGAAGTATACGGGATCTGAATCATTGCATCTCTCTCATCTTGAGTTTTAGGACACATATCCTTCAATAGAGAGACGTCATGTGACACCTGAAGCAGCCCCCTCTTGGACTGATCCATGTTGAATCTCTTCAATACTTTGTCAATGTACGAGCTCTGGGACAGTCCCAGCATCTTTCTAGATCTATCCCGTACATCCTTATTCCTAGAATAAAGACTGCCTCTCCCAGATCTTAATGGAGAATTTTAATGAAGTCAAGCTTTCACCACCGATTTTAGTATGGGAATGTCATTGCCAAGAAGCAATACATCATCAACATATAGGACAATGAATGTCAGTGCGCTCCCACTAACCTTCTTATATACATAAGAATCATATTCCTTTTGAATGAAACCATATTCTTTTATGATCTCATCAAAATGTTGGTTACAAGAACGCGATGCTTGCTTTAATCCATAAATGGATCGGTTTAACTTGGAAACCTTGTTTGCATGTCTTGGTACGACAAAACCATCAGGTTGTTGCATATAAACATCCTCCAAAAGGTTTCTGTTAAGGAAAATGGTTTTGACATCCATATGCCATATTTCATAATCGAAATATGCAGCAATAGCAAGCATTATCCGAATGGATTTAATCATGGCAACATGTGAAAAGGTTTCGTCGTAATCTATGCCATGTCGTTGACGAAACCCTTTAGTAATAAGCCTATATTTGTACATTTGTATGTTGCCTACCATGTCTGTCTTCTGTTTGAAGACCCATTTACAACCAATAGGATTAATTCCTTCTGGTACATCAACCAGTGTCCAAACTTGGTTGGTATACATGGAATCCATTTCGGACTTCATGGCTTCTTGCTATAAAGAGGAGTCGATACCTTGTATCGCTTCCTCATACGTAGCCGGTTCATCTTTCTTAATAAGATTAATGTCTACACGAGGTGAGATCAGAAACCTATACCTCTTAGGTTATTTCCTGACTCTCTCTGACTTACGTGGTTCTTGTGTATCAGAAGATTATGGAACAGTCTCATCCTTGATGGACTGTTTGTGTTCCGTGATGGGGTTGGTACCAGGAATAGTATCACTCTGATTTTCATCGAGTTCTACTTTCCTCCCACTTAACACTGCATTCATGAATTCCTTTTCTAGGAAAACTACATGAAGAGCAACAAAAATGTTGTTCTCTTGTGGGTTGTAGAAATAATATCCTTTCGTTTCCTTAGGATAACCTACAAATAGGCACTTATCTTATTTGGGTTCTAGTTTGGTACTATCCAAACGTTTAACATATGCCCATCATCCCCAAAATCTTCAGGAATAAAAAACCCGGTTTCTTTCCTGTCCATATCTCATATGGAGTCTGTTCAACAGACTTTGACGAAACCTTATTAAAAATAAGTATTGCACTATTTAATGCGTATCCCCAAAAGGAAATATGTAGCGCTGTGTGACTCATCATTGACCTTACCATTTCCAACAAAGTTCGGTTTCTCCGTTCGGATACACCGTTCAATTGAGGTGTTCTGGGAAGAGTCCACTGTGAAAGAATACCATATCCTTTAAAGTAATCTTGAAACTCATTGCTTAAGTATTCTCCACCACGGTCCGACCGTAATGTTTTAATACTATTGCTAGTCTGTTTTTCTACTTCGTGTCGAAACTCTTTGAATTTTTCAAGAGTTTCTTACTTGTGTTTCATAAGATACACATAACCATAACGCGATGCGTCATCCATAAAGGTTATGAAGTATTCATATCCACCTCTAGCCTGGCTAGACATGGGCCCGCATACGTCACTATGAATGAGGGCTAACAGCTCGGTGGCACGTACACCTTTACCACTAAAAGGTGTTTTAGGCATTTTGCCTAACAAACAAGATTCGCAGACATCATATGAATTAGGATCAAATACGTCCAAGTATTCATTCTTCGAAAGTGTGGATATACGAGTTTTGTTAATGTGTCCCAGACGACAATGCCACAAATAAGTCTCATCCGTTTTACTCAGTTTGAGATTTTTGTTTGTCATGTTATATGTGTGAGATTCGTTTATATTCAAAATATAAAGACTATTATTCACATCTGCTGTATATATCTCAATATCATCTTTATAAACAAAACACCCAGTGTTCCTGAATACAAAGGTATACCCGTATCGGGTTAAACTAGATATAGAGAAAATACTCATAGTCAAACTAGGTACAAAATAACAGTCGCCTAATGTAAGTACATACCCTGAGGGCAGATTCAAAACATAGGTGCCAACGGCCAAAATAGTGACTTTCGTCCCATTTCCGACTCGCATGTCGATCTCTCCTAAAGCCAGTCTCCTGCTAATCTGTAGATCCTACACATCAGTACATATGTGAGTACCATATCCAGTATCAAAAATAATTTTTAAAATTAATAGTGGACATGTTTATTTCAATAACAAACATACCTGAAGCAGGAGCCTTGCCCGCATTCACTTCCTTCAAGTCTACCTTGAACTTACGGCAGTCACACTTACAGTGACCCCGTTTTCCACAATGTAGGCAGATGTCTTGGGATATGTCCTTTGTCTTCCCAGAAGACTGTGATGATTTAGCCTTGCCCTTCTTCTTCTTCTTCACACCCCCAGAAGGCTTCGGAGAAGCCTTGGCCTTCTTGGATGTCGAAGTAAGATGCGCCTCGCGCTTCTTGCCTTTCAGAAGCTCTGGATCTGCCTCTTTCAGCTTAGCCATTAACTCTCCAAGAGTTTTTATCTCTTGGGTCATCATATTATAGTTCATGATGAACCCGCCCCAGCAGTCGGGCAGAGATTGTAAGATCAAATCTATGTAAGTCTTGGCCTCGAAGGTAATGCCCAGCTGACCCAGTTGTTCGATGTCAGCAATCATCTGTGACACGTAGTGTTCAACATATGTACCCTATAACATACGAGAGTGAAGAGATTCTTCTGTAAATCATACTTATGAGATCTATGAAAATCCTTCAACTTCAACATCATCGCATAAGAATCCAATCCATTATTCTGACAACGAAACTGAGGAGTCATTGCAGCAAGCATGACAGATTGAACAATAAAGTTATCATCATGGTGAGTCTTCCAAAGCTCATGCTCTACTGGCTGCTCAAGTCCAGGCTCAGGCCAGAGAGGTCTCTCTATTACATAGAGCAACTTCTCCGCTCCCAGGACTATCCTGAGATTCATTTCCCAGTCTGGAAAATTTGCGCCGTTAAAGACATTCTCACCCATGATTATGTCCTTAACGTTTATCTTTCCAGCCATTTTGATTGCTATAGTCCAACTATCCAATGAAATGTTTCGGGTACACTCAAATGCAATGGTTACTATAGTTCAATATATAACCAACTACAAATGGAGTAGTTTTGAGTACAGTCTAACTGTTTAAAGAAAATAACAAATAAATAATATTAGTCCAACCAATATATATAATAAAGATAAATAATAGAGCGCGCATATTAGCGAGTACTAAATGAAATTGTAAATTTAATACTAGCCTCTCGCTAATTTTCGGCGAGCCTCTAACCCTCCATTGAGTACTCGGGAAACCTAGTTTCCTAGTGGGCTCAGATCCCGTTAAATAATACACAACCTTGATTTTGGCCAACAAGCTGTATAAAATTTAACTAGGTAGATCTCTAAGATCAATTGGATCCCATCCAATTCCTAGATCTGGTAGGTGGACATCCAAGTCCGAAACATATATCTAATATATTTCCTAACTTGTTTCCTCGGAATCAACTAAGCATTGGCTTTGGCTCAACAAGCTTAATGATTCCAGTTAAGCGTGACCCATTGACAGTGGGAAAGCTTCGTAATTCACGTCGATGAACAAGAGTGACCTTGACTTTGGCCAACAAGTCACAACTGCCCAAGACATGCGATATTAACAAAGCTTTCATGCTTCAAACACATCCGCGATAGACAATGATCTTGACTTTGGCCAAAAAATCAAAGCCAATCTTGGATCTTGAGAGAGAACCACTCAATGGAAGGAAACACTTAATATTAAATACGAGGGCATTTTTGTAAATTGGCAACCAATTTATTATCTTTGATTAGGTCTCATCATACACCCTTAAACATGCATTCTAAAAGTATAATAAGGCGCCATAAATATAATAATGATATGCGGATGGATATTCACATTTTGTTCCTAGAACAAATCTCTCTTCCGCTAGCACTTTACATTCTTCTATATACCCAATTACATAACACTATAAGAAACCTCATTTACATTGAGGGGAATTTGTGAGAAGAGAAATACAATGAGAATAAGAGGTGATAGGCTGGACACGCATGTCCAATTTCAAATAAATACAATATTTACAATAATTTCCCAAATTGCCCCCATCCATGTAATATCCATCTGATATACATTATTCAAACAAATACATCCAAGCATTCACACATAGCATGTTGTCAATCAATGTAATCCAATTAATTAATTCTTCAATTAATGACCATCCAATGTTCATACAACGATTTGATTTGCGCGAGTCCAACTCGTTTAAGAATAAATACTCAAAGTAAGTATTCTTGAATTATATCGAACTACAATATTAAATCCAATTTAAATTGTATTCAATACTAATTCAAGTTTAATTCCAAATTAAACAATTACACTTATTTTATATAATAATGCCTTTTTAGACTTGGATTCCAAATCCAATCCAAATGGTCTCAAAGGTCCATTTAGCATCCAATGCCAATTCTATTAGGTCCAATGGGCTTTAATTAATTCTTTAGGCATGGACTTTTGGCCATTATGGATCAAACCCATAATGTCTTGGCCCATTTAGGAATCACCCTATGCCATAAATTAATTTTGGCCCATTAGGCCCAATTATATTATTAAAGGCATAAAAGTCATATTTTAGACTTTTATGGAAATAGTTTAGGCCCAATTGGATCCAACCCAATTGTCCACAACCAACTTGGCCCAACCAAGCCCATTAATCCAAATATAACCAAATTAGCCCAATTAGTATTTTAAGGACTAATTTACATTAATACAATATTCCAAATATTACATTAATCCAATTTAAGTGTAATTAACATAACTAATTAATTAATCTACATTTCCAAAATATTAATTAATCTAATTAATCATGCTTATCATTCCAATTCATGTCCAACACAAATTGAAGCAAAATCAAGTCTCCAACAACATGCTTCTCACGGCAATGACAAGAAATTAACATACAATTTGATTCAATCCAATTAAATCAACATTCAACATTATATCATGCCATTAACACATCCAAGTGTCAAATTTTAAAAATTCACCATGAGCTATTCTAGGGTAGTATTCGGCCAAACTAGGAAAATTGGGAAAATTTGATCCAATCAATTTTTCAACAATCCAACAATGTACAACTCCAAGTTATCATCATCTAACATCAACCAACAACTCAATTTTGAATTTTCATGCTCCAAGCAAAAATTCCTAATTAAAATTTATAAACCCTAGTTTTCAAAATCATATTTAGCAAGGCTCTAGATACCATTGTTAGTCTCTAAGACATGCCACAAGATCCTAAACATGATTCTATCTGTGAAATTACAAGGAAAAGTGGCGGAAACACTTACATTGTAATTGGAGAAATTTCAAAAATTTCTTTTGGATGAAGCTCCAAGCTTGTGGTTTGTGTTGTATGTTCCTTGGGTGAGTTTCCCTATCACCTCAAATGACTCCTCCAAGTGCTAGCTTTGTTGAAAATTTTGAAGCAAAATTTTCACTTCCATGGGTGAAGCAATCGGCCAAGAAGAGAGAAGGAGAGATTGTGTGTTGTTTTTGAAAAACTTGGTAGTTGTGTGATTAAAGGAATGAATTAATTAAAGCCAACTACTTCCAGAAATAATTGACCATTGATGTAAGTCATGTGGTCCCACCACATTTAAATTCAAAATTTGTTTTGGCTTCCTCAACATATAACTAGACTTGGGCCCGGGTTTGTTTAATTCGGATTAAATGAATTTACCGTCACTACATAATTAAATACAATTTAATTAAATAATTATGCCTCGTAAAATTATTACGATAGTTGCTTACGAATTAATTCAAAATTAATTCGTTCGCTCGAATTAAAATCCAATTTTATTTTCGTATTGAAATTCGATTTCAATTAATATATCTGATATATTATTTTAGCCCCAAATAAATAAATTAAATAGAAAAATCAAATTTAACTATTAAATTTATTTTATCTATTAATTCTAAATTAATCGCGTTCTCTCTTATATACGAATTTAATCCCAGATTAATTCTTACCGTAATTAATCCCAGATTAATTCTATCTGAGTCAAATGTCATTGGTGAATCTTTGGGAAGTGACCCAAGAGATTCCTGGATATGTTGGCAATAAATACGGTTATCGGACTATCCGAACACGTGCGTACCCCATACCACATTCTCACCGATTTACAAGACATGGTTGGCTTCTAGCAAAGCACCGTGCCTACCCAATTCTCCAGAAATATTCACCGAGGAATATCATATGTATCAGGCGTAGTAATACTAATATAATGTAATACGTAATACAATCCAGTATCGGATGTCACCTGCTAGGCCTACGGCTGGCTCTGTGTCTGCCCCGTACGAAGCATATATCGGATCCCAAGTAACTAATCTCTGTAATCGGGAAGTCATGACCTAGTCATACTATCCCGATAGCTGCAGCTTTTAAAAGTACTAGTTCCGTATCCTATGTGACCATCATCTCCATATGACTGAAGTGATACTCCCATCTTGACATCACATCCAATACACTACGATTCTTAGTAAACCCATACAGGCGTACACAGAACTTGTTAAAGCTCCAGATGACCAATACTAAAGTAAACTGATTGTCGCAAGTAATAGCGACGTAAGTCTCAGGTTAAAGATCACATACATCTACCCTGATTCGGATTCCATAGACACATAGTCATACTACCAATGGGATTCCGAGTGGGTCTATCCAGAGCGAACTGTTCCCGGTCCAACGGCTAACTGAACCTCTTATTACACTGCCATAAGTATTCAATACCTAAATATATGAGAACTATGTCGTTAAGCTTCCATAACGCGCACAAGTGTAATACTAGTCTATTCCGCATTATCAATGTCCAGTCTCGATAATACTTCGACTAGAGATATTTAATGATTAAACCGTTCATGGATTAATATTGTCTCATATCTTATTAATCTGATTTAACCATATGGACTTTTAACATTAATATATATCCAAGTAATCTAATTACAATAATGATAAAATAACAATTTCCTTTTATCACAAAGTAAATTTATACAAAAACACAATGTTCTTTACAAATAGTGATTTTATGGGTCATAATTATCCAACAAGATGCTCCGACCCCATGCCGATGATAATCACTCGGTGAGACATAACCCAACCTCGAGCTAGCAGAACACTTGGCTCTGAGGTAATGTCACCACCACGAACCAATTAAGAGCCGGCCATGGGGGAGATGCTCCGACCCCATGCCGATGATAATCCACTTGGTGGGACGTAACCCGACCCCGAGCTAGCAGAACACTTAGCTCCGAGGGAATGTCACCTTCATGGACCAATTGAGAGCGGGCTATAAGGGAGATGCTCTGACCCCATACTGATGATAATCCACTCGGTGGGACGTAACCCGACCCCGGGCTAGCAGTATACTCGACTCCGATGGAATGTCACCTCCCTGGACCAATTGAGAGCCGGCCATGGGGGAGATGCTCTGACCCCATGTCGATGATAATCCACTCGGTGGGACGTAACCTGACCCCGAGCTTTGAGAATACTTGGCTCCGAGGGAATGTCACATCCCCGGACCAATTAAGAGTCAGACATGGGGAGATGCTCCGGCCTCATGCCGATGATAATCCACTCGGTGGAACGTAACCCGACCCCGAGCCAGTGGAACAAATGGCCTCGGTGGAATGAATTCAGCCCGAGCCGATGGAATAAATGGCCTCGACGGAACGAATGCAGCCCTGAGCCAGTAGGATAGATTGCCTCAGCGGAACGAATGAAGCCCCGAGCCAGTGGAATAAATGGCCTCGGCGGAATGAATGCAGCCCCGAGCCAATGGAATAGATGGCCTCGACGAAAAGAATACAGCCCCGAGCCAGTGGAATAGGTGGCCTCGGCTGAACGAATGTAGCCCCGAGCTAGTGGAACAAATGGCCTCGGTGAAACGAATGCAGTCCTGAGCCAGTGGAATAGATGGCCTCGGTGGAACGAATCTAGCCCCGATCCGGTGGAACATATGAAACTTAATCGCGAGGCAAAAAATTTCAATCTTCGAGGCTCCGTGGATCCCAGTGCAGACGTCCCTTTTTCTGAGTATCAGCAAAAATAAAAAGTGGAAACAGGACAAGGTTAGCACATTAGAGGTGACTTAACACATACTCCACACAGACTCGAAAAGATAACAACTTGGGTGCCCCGAGGCAGCGTCCTACCTGGTGCCCCCCAAAACAACAATTATGAACCTTACAATTCAATGTCCCGGCTAGCCGGGCTATGGATCGGTGAGCGGCCAAAGTCATGGGGGCAGAAACCTCCCCATGTTGGGCGGGTCAGGAGTCTGCAAATGCTATGGGGGCATAAACCTTCCCATGTTATGCTTCTCCTGATCCGAGGTGGTTAGGCATATACTCACGGGGGAAGAAACTTCCCCGTGTACATCATCATGAAAGGTTGCAAGCATCACGGAGGCACTATGGCCTTCCTCGCATTGTGCACCTGGTGTTTCTCAATAGGACTCACCAGCCAACTTGCAGGGACAGAAACCTCTCTGGGTCCAGTTTACCCGAGGTCAAAATGGTCATGGAGGCCATTCAGCCGTCCCAATGCCATGTGCCTGGTGGTTCTCAACGGGATTCATCAGCCGACGCGCAGGGGCAGAAACCTCCTTGCGTCCGGTTTACCCGAGATATTCCTCAAAAATTCGAATCATGGGGTAGTAACGCTCCGGCATCGAGGATTTGATAATGACACTAGGGATTGGCGTGCCATGATGAGTTCATGGTTTTCCCACATGTACTCCATCCCTTGATGCATTCTGGATCCTCAAAGGTGAAATGAGCTAGGTCATAACATTTCAACCCTCAAAGGTGAAATGAGCTAGGTCATAACATTTCCACCTGGGGGTTTGATAATGACACTCGGGATTGGTGTCCTTCCCAGCAACCGAGCACCCATTCGCTCCGAGCACATCCCAGGAATATTGAACATGGCTTTCGCATTCAATTAATAAACAAGTAAATGGACAAGTTTTTTAATTCAAAAGAGAAAGTTTTTTTCATATTCAAGGGACCTACTGCCCTTCTTAAAACTCTTTGAGGGTGTTAGCCAGATTTTATTTCAGTTATTTTAAGGAAGAGCATGTTTCAGGAAGATAATTTTTATTACAATTGTTTTACGAATGATGATGTTTTTAGAAAATTGATTTCAAAGTTGAGTTTTATGATTTTTGGAGAAATGGGGGAAAAATCCACCTCGGTATGTAACTTGACGTATATATGGAATTAATGGATACAGATATCGTGTGCACATGCAGTTCAAGACTGGGGATGATTGATGCCCCTAGATCCCATATTTTGAGTACGGAGGGTAGCATATATCCGCAACCCTAACTCCAGATTTGTGGCTTCGGGGATGGCGAGACATAACGTCCCAAGACCACCAGATATTTGTGTATGGAGGGACGCCCATAAGTGTCAGATTTTACGTATGGGGGGACAGTGATACGTAGCACCCCCAAGTGCTAGATATATAGATACAGATTTCTCATAAATAGAGTTTTCAGATATAGATTTTTCAGAAACATAATTTCATAAACGGATTTCTAGAAATAGATTTTTCAGAAGAGATGATTTTTTATAAAAGAGTTTTCAGAAAAGCTTTTCAGAAGAGTTGCGTTTTCATATAAGAAAGAGATTTCAGAAAAGAATATTTTCTGAGAGGATTTTAGTTTTTAGAACCATGAATTTTCAGAAAGAATTAATTTTCATTTTAACTGTCCACTCTCTAGGTCGTTCAAACGTCTAACCCTCCACTCCCAGTTTCTTATTTTACAGAAATACCCAGAGGATGAGCTCGGGAGGATGGATACTGATGGCAGTCACTAGAGGGTCTGATTCCACCATATCGAGTCGCAATATAGTCGTAGTCAAGTAAAATCTTGTATTGGATACGTTTATAGTTGTGAGTGTGTTTGTCCATGAATACGAATGTAGAAGAAGTACATTTAAGTATACAGATATCAACACCGAATGTTCTTTACATGTAGTTGTTTGGGCAATGGTCCTATGTATGAGTCACATTTGAGTCAGAATAGTAGTAAGGATCTCAGTTAATAAGTTAGAGGCTCAGGGGAATGGTGTTGGGTTACAAGAACATGCCAAGGATCTCTAATCATGATATGTGTGTGAATACTCAAAGAAGTTGCGGAAAAGCTTACATTGATCGGATTGGATGGAAGTATGAAGTTTAAAACTTTTGCCCTTTGAGAAGAGCTCCAAGCCTTTCTTTGTGTTCCAAACTCTAGGGATTAGTTTCCCTAACACCTTGTATGACTCTTTGGAAGTGCTAGCTTGAAGAAATTTTGAAACAAAATTTCTAAGGGAGAGGGAGAAGCTCTCGTCTTTTTTGTGTTGTGTATTTGATTTCAAAAATCAATTATGATTTACCAAAAATCAAGTTGGTATATGTCATTCCAAATGACAAAGTGTGTAGGATTTTAGTTGAGTGAAAAACAAGTAAACCAAGATTTACACTTAACCTCAACCACTTCCATCACTAGTCAAACTAGTTGATGTAAGTCAAGTGGGTCCCACCACTTGTAAATTCCGAATTTAAGTCGAATAATACAACACGCAACTTCGCTCGGGCCTAGGTTCGTTTAATTCTGAATTAACGAATTTGCCATTGCGATATTATAAATAAAGTCGCTTATGAATCAATTCTAAATTAATTCGTTTGCCCGAATTAAAATCCAATTTTAATTCCGCGTTGAAATCTAATTTCAATTAATATATCGAATATATTATTTAATCGATTAATTCCAAATTAATCATTCTCTCTCATCTAATCAAATTTTATCCCAGATAAATTTTTACCGTAATTAATCCTAGATTAATTTTCTCTCTCTTATAATTAATCCTAGATTAATTTGTATGAGTCAAACGTCATCGGTGAATCTTTGGGAAGCGACCAATGAGATTCATGGATATGTTTTGGCAGTAAATCTGGTCGTCGGACTATCCGACACATGCGCGTACCCCTTACCACATTCTTACTGATTTACAAGACATGGTTGGCTTCTAGCAAAGCAAAACGTGCCTACCCAATTCTCCAAAAATATTCCTTTAGGAATACATAATCTATATCAGCGTAGTATACTAAGTATTCGTATTACGATCCAGTATCGGTTGTCACATGCTAGGCCTGGGGCTGGAATTGTGTCTGCCCCGTATGAAGCATATATCGGATCACTAGAAACTAGTCTCTTTATCGGATAATCATGAACTTGTCATATTATCCCGATAGTTGCAATATATTTAAGTATTAGTTCTGTATCCCTACGTGATCATCATCTCCATATGACTGAAGTGACACTTCCATCTTGACATCACACCCAATACACTAAGATTCTCAATAAACCCAGAAGAGGCATACACAGAACCTGTTAAAGTCCCGGACGACCAAAACCAAAGTGTACTGATTGTCGCAAGAATTAACGATGCAAGTCTCAGGTTATGACCAAATACATCTACCCTGATTCGGATTCCCATAGACACATAGTCATACTACCAATGGGATTCTAATGGGTCTATCCAGAGCGAAGCTGTTCCCGTACCATCGGTAAACAGAACCTCCTATTACACTTGCATGAGTATCCAATACCCAAATATATGAGAACTATGCCGTTACGCTTCCATAACGCGCACAAGTGTAATACTAGCCTATTCCGCATTATCGATGTCCAGTCTCGATAATACTATGACTATGGATATTTAATGATTAAACCTTTCGTGGATTGATACTGTCTCATATCTTATTAATCCGATACTAATCATAAGGAATTTTATCATTTATATATTCAAGTAATCTAATTACAAAATAATAAACTAGCAATTTCCTTTGTCACATAGTTAATTTGTACAAAAACCACAATGTCTTTTACAAATAGTGATGCTATGGGTCATAATTATCCAACAATATCCCACTTGGCCTATAACCAATCACTCAAGTATCTAAAACCTGAACTATATACATGTCGCTCAAATTTTTGCTAAGAAATAGCCTTCGTCAGCGGATCTGCAATGTTGTCATCTAATGCGACCTTCTCGATCTTTACATCGCCACGATGTATGATCTCACTGTTGGACAATTATGACCCATAGCATCACTATTTGTACAGATCATGGTGTTGTTGTACAAATTAACTTTTTGACAAAGGAAATTGCCCTTTTATCATTTGTAATTGGATTACCTAGATGTATAAATGATAAAAGGTCCATATGATTAGTTCCGGATTGAGACGATATGAGACAGTATCAATCCACAAAGGTTTAATCATTAAATATCCCTAGTCATAGTATTATCGAGATGAACATCGATAATGCGAAATAGACTAAGATTACACTTGTGCGCGTTGGGGAGCATAACAGCATAGTTCTCATATATTTGGGTATATGATACTCATGCAAGTTAATAAGAGGTTTGTTTTTACCGATGGTAAGGAAACAGCTTCTCTCTGGATAGACCCCTCAGAATTCCATTGGTAGTATGACTATGTGTCTATGGAAGTCCGAATCAGGGTAGGTGTATTTGGTCTTAACTTGAGACTTGCAACCGTTAATACTCGACAATCATATACTTTGGTTTTGATCGTCCAGGGCTTTAACAGGTTATGTGTACGCCTCTCTGGGTATATTAGGAATCATAGTGTATTGGGTGTGATGTCAAGATGGAAGTATCACTCCAGTCTAGTGGAGATGATGATCACGTAGGATACGAACTGGTGCTTTTATGCTGCAGCTATCGGGATAATATGACTAGGTCATGATTATCCGGGTAGGTCATGGGTCGCTTCCCGAAGATTCACCGATGACGTATGACTCACACTTTATTAATCTGGGATAAATTATAAGAGAGAGAAAATTAATCTAGGATTAATTACGGAGATATTTTATCTGGGATAAAATTTATTTAAAGCTAGAGAACGATTAATTTGGAATTAATCGATAAAATAATATATTCGATATATTATACGAAATTAGATTTCGACGCGGAATTGAAATTAGATTTTAATTCGGGCGAACGAGTTAATTTAGAATTAATTCGCTACCAATATGAATAGTAATTTTGCTAGGCACAATTATTTAATTGAATTTGATTTAATTACGTCGCAACGGAAAATTCGTTAATTCGGAATTAGCGAACCCGAGCCCGGGAGTGTTTGAAGGTCCACTCGCATTTCGAATTCAAGTGCGGCCCACAAGTCACATCAAGCGTCAAATCACTAGTCAATCAAGTGATGGAAGTCACATCACTTTGAGTGAAGTGATGCTTGTCACCATTGATTGATGTGAATAGTTGATGGTGGTTGTTGAATGCATTTAATGTATTTTTTGCCTCCAAAATTGGTTTTGCTTTTTGGAAAGGTTTTGACTAAATTTTGAAAGCAATTTGGTATATATTTTTAGAAACAATTACACAAAAATAACCAACTCACTCTCTCTCTCTCCCTCCTTCTATCTCTCGGCCTAGGGCCAATTCTTTCTCATTTTTTGCTTCACAAAACCGGAGAGCAGAACTAGAAGACGAAAGATTTGTGGCAAATTGTTCTTATGCTAGCACATGAAGAGTCATCCAAGGTGATAGGAAAAACAAACTCTTGAGCATGGAATCATCATTTGCAAAGCTTGGAGCTTGGATCACACATGGAGGGTTGACCGAATCTTGGAGGAGCACAAAAGGGACCTTGGCCGAAAAGTTTGAATTTTTTGTTGTTCCTCGCATCGCAAAATCCGATCATTGTAAGTATGATTCCGCCATACTTCTTATTGTATTCACACATGATTTTCATTGCTTAATGATATTGGGACTAACCTAGAAACCCAACAATGGTATCATGAGCCTTGTTTAAGCATGAAATTGAAATTAGGGTAAAATTGGGTAAAAATGATTTGAGCATGTTTGATGAAATTGATTGTTGATATATGCTTGAATGATGATAACATGGTGTTATTCATGATCAATTTGATGAAAATTGGATTGGATCAATTTTTCCCCAAATTATAGGCTTGGCCGATAGTTGGAACTACCATATATGTCATGGTGATTTTGTTTTTTGAATCATTGGATGAGTTTGAAGACTTGGGAAATGTGATTTAGGATTCATTGGATTGAATTCGGAATCAGACAATAAAATCCCATATATACCGGTGAACATAAGCATGGAAAATTTGATTTTTGATTCAATTATGTTGGACATAAGTTGATGATGATAAGTATAATTATTTGTGTAAATTGGTGTTTTGGAAATGTTAATTTGACTAATTAATTATGGCTATACCCTTGGTTAATTCAATTATGTTGGACATAAGTTGATGATGATAAGTATAATTATTGGTTGGATCCAATTGGGCCCAAAACCATATAACTAAAGTCCAAATATAATTAAATGGACCTTTAATTTAATTGGGCCTAATGGGCCTAAATTGGTTTCTTGGCAAATAGGGTGATTCCTTAAATGGGCTTTGGTATTTGGGTTTGACCCACATTGACCAAAAGTCCATGCCTTAAGAAATTAATTGAAAGCCCATTGACTTTAATTAAATTGACATTGGATGTTAATTGGGCTTTGAGACCCGTAATGATTATATTTAGAATCTAAGTCGTAAAGGCACATTAAAAAATGTAATTATTTAATTTAGAATTAAATACCGAATTAGTATAAATAAAATTAAATTGGATTTAATATTGTAGTTTAATATAATTCAAGAATTCGTACTTTGAGTACTTATCCTTAAACGAGTTTGACTAGCGCAAAATCAAATCGTTGTTTGAACATTGGATGGTCATTAATTTCGATTTATTAATTGGATTAGATTGATTGATAATAATGCTTTGTTTGAATACATGGATGCGATGTATTAATAATGTATATCGGATGTATATTAGATGGGTGAAGGCAATTTTGGAAATTGTTGTAATAAATTTAGAATTTATTAAATTGGACCTGCGTGTCCAGCCTATTACCTCTTGACTCTTTGTATTTCTCTTCTCACCTATTCCCCTCAATGTAAATGAGGTTTCTTTAGAAGTGTTATGTAATCGGGTAGAAGTAATACTTGTGCTAACCGGAGAGAGGAAATGGAGAGATTTGTTGTAGGAACAATGTGTTAAGTATCCATTCGCATATCATTATTATTTTATTTATACGTGCCTTATTATGTTTTTAGAATGCATGTTTAAGGGTGTATGATGATGAACCTAACAAAGATAATAATTGGTTGCCATTACGCGAAAAACACTCACATA
>SKCR01005466.1:0-25779 GCA_019454045.1 Zanthoxylum bungeanum | reverse complement strand
CCGTTCCTAGGCTCGCGGCACTAGTTGGGAAGTACGAAATAACATGGAGTCGCCACCCGGTGTGAACCGGGACAAGATTTAAGGCCGCACTCACCCCTCGCAAGGGAAGACCTCAAACCGTTGGGTTCGGAATGGTCCCTTACTTATGTCACTTGTAATAAAAGGATTTATGTGATAATTTAACCAGGCTTAAATAACATTTATTTCCAAATATCATGCTTCTAAATTCATATGCATACATCAACAAGTTCATCACAACATGCAACATCACATGGCAATATCATGAACATATTTCAATCCTATGATATGGAAAACTAAGAACAACATAATCATGCTTGAGTACTATCTCATGAACCTATTAACCAAATAACATGCTAATAGCCTAATCATGCTTGAATACAAATAATACAGTTGGCTATATAACACAAGCAAGATCAACCAAGAGGCAATTATGCATAAATATGATAAGGCAGACTCAGTTCAGTGTGTGCGCGTTCGTGTAGCGTTCGTAAACGCGTTCGAACGGTAAACAGAAAGTTCGCGTTCGTATGGCATTTGATAACGCGTTCGAACGGAAATGAAACAGAATGCTCGCGTTCGTATGGCGTTTGATAACGCGTTCGAACGGAAATGAGACAGAATGCTCGCGTTCGTATGGCGTTCGTGAATGCGTTCGAACGGAAGTGAGACCTGATGCATGATAAGGCAAAAATGCATGCGCGTTCGAGTTGCGTTCGTAAACGCGTTCGAACGGGAACAGACCTGATGCATGAAATGAGACGCAATACATAAACAACAAAATAAAAGGGGCGCGGCGAAGTACTGTCATAAAGGTGGCCTTTTGGGGCTCTTGATCTCTCAAAGAGAGGACCTTTAGACCAACATATTAAGCCCATGCGCTCGACTAAATCATGCATACAAAGAATTGAAAGCAATAATATTAAACTAAGTATGTCCGATTGAACGTATTTCGCATTCAACCGAACACACATCAATCGGTGCGGCAAAGCATCGTGGTGAAGGATTTTAACCCCTCCAATTAGGGGACCTTTCATCGCACTTACTAAGCCCATGCACTCGATCGTATCATACAGGAATAAGCAACATACAACATAATTTAAATGACGAGGAATAAATAGATGAAAGCAACACAAAACAAGAGAATGTGCCGTTTACTCAAGTGGTACGTGGAGTTGTGGCCCGAGTACAGATCATATTACCGTCCATTCGGAATCGGCTATGAAATTTATATCCGGGTTTCCATCCGATATACCGCGAGAGTTGACACATCTCTCATTCATCCAATACCCACAACATATTACATCTCATAATTCATGCATATCTATCTACTCAAACCACAACATGCATACATAGACGACTCTCATGCGAATAGAATTCAATAAGAAATGAATATAAACTAATGAAAAGGTACCCTCAGGTCTAACCTTTTAAATCACCTCTCGGATGTACGGTACACGATCGTCGGAAGGGTGGATGCTCCGCAACTCTCCCGGTTCACTGGTTCACTGTTCTCGTTCGTTGTCTTTACTGATTTGCTTGCGGCTCCAACTCCGTTCTGCTCCTATTTCCTCTTTATCTTTTGCTTACTGTTTTTGGGTGTCTTCTTCCTGTAGTTTTTATGTGTGTTGTGTATGAGTTAGGGGCTAGCTACTAGGGACTAGGGGACTAGGGGACCAACTAAGGACTAAGGACTCTAGCCTAGAGAAGGTGGTGAGGGCTTCTTTTTATAGGCAAAGGGTTGGGTTTGACAAGGAAAGGGATTTGATTTGGTTTGGTTAAGGGAAGTCAAAGGATTTGATTTGGTTTGGTTAAGGAAGTCAAAGATTGAGGGGGACAAATCTTGGCTAGATAGGGAAGGTTGAATATTTGATTGGCTTGGATTAGGAATACAATATTTTAGATTTGGGAATAATCTTATTAGATTGGGAATATAATTGGTTGATTGATTTTAACTTGGTATGATTATATTTTGATTTAGTGTGTGATTTGTTTAATTTAGGCATGATTTTAGTTTAAGTTGGTAATTGTTTATTTTATGTTTGGTATATGTTTTATTTAATCATTTAATTAATTTAGTTATCATATTATTTAGTTAATGTTTTAATTAATATTTATTTATTTAAATTGGGATGTGTTTTATGGGCTTTGGGGGGCTAATTGGGCTGGATGTGAGGCTAGCAGCAAAACCAGAATTACCGACACCGTTCGAACGCTTCCTCGAACGCGGCACGAACGCCCGCAATCCGTTTGACGTTCGAACGTAAACACGAACGCAGCACGAACGAAAACAGTGAACCTTGTTTATTCTGAATTTCCCTTCCGATGTCCGTTTCCCGTGACCTCCGTGACTTAAAAGGTAGTGTCTCCAAAATGAGACTCATCATAGGGACTTATGTGTAAAAATGCAGTGCCTACACCGGGTTTCTCATTCCTGAAGATTTGGGGATGCTGGGCATACGTTAAACGTTTGGATGGTACCAAACTAGAATCCAAATCGGATAAGTGCCTATTTGTAATTGGTTATCCTAGGGAAACCAAAGGATATTATTTCCACAACCCACAAGAGAACAAAATATTTGTTGCACTCCATGCGGTTTTCCTCGAAAAAGAATTCCTAAATGCAGTGGTAAGTCGGAGGAAAGTAGAACTCGATGAAAATCAGAGTGATACTTTTCCTGGCACCGACCCCCTCTCGGAACACGAACAGTCCATCGGGGATGAGACTATTCCACAATCTTCTAATACACAAGAACCGCGTAGGTCGAAGAGAGTCAGAAAACAACCTGAGAGATATGGGTTTCTAATCTCACCTCATGTAGATATTAATCTTATTGAGGAAGATGAACCGACTACGTATGAGGAAACGATACAAGGTATCGACTCCGCTTTATGGCAAGAAGCCATGAAGTCCGAAATGGATTCCATATATACCAACCAAGTTTGGACACTGGTTGGTATACCAGAAGGCATTGTGCCTATTGGTAGTAAATGGTTCTTCAAAAGAAGACAGACATGGATGGCAACATACATACGTATAAAGCTAGGCTTGTAGCGAAAGGGTATCGTCAACGACATGGTGTCGATTACGATGAAACTTTTTCCTCTGTTGCCATGATTAAATCCATTCGGATAATGCTTGCTATTGCTGCATATTTTGATTATGAAATATGGCAGATGGACGTCAAAATTGATTTCCTTAACGGAAACCTTTTGGAGGATGTTTATATGCAACAACCTGATGGTTTTTTCGTGCCAAAACATACAAACAAGGTTTGCAAGTTAAATCGATCCATTTATGGATTGAAGCAAGCATTGCATTCTTGGAACCATCGTTTTGATGAGATCATAATGGAATATGGTTTCATTCAAAACAAAGATGATTCTTGTGTATATAAGAAGGTTAGTGGGAGCGCACTGACATTGATTGTCCTATATGTTTATGATGTATTGCTTCTTAGCAATGACATTCCTATACTACAATGGTGAAAGCTTGGCTTTCATTAAAATTCTCCATAGAAAAACTTGGGATATGCAACCTTTATTCTAGGAATAAGGATCTACTGTGATAGATCTAAAAGTTGTTGGCACTCTCCGAGAACTCGTACATTGACAAACATGTACGCGACCTAGTGTCTCATATGCTTTGAGCATATGCAGTCACTATCAGGCCGATCCAGGTGATGGTCACTGGATTGATGTTAAGAACATCCTTAAGTATCTTAGACGAACTAAGGATGCTTTCTTAGTATATGGAGAATGAGAACTTGAGGTGACTGGGTTTACCGATGCAAGTTTCTAAACCGATAAAGACGATTGTAAGTCACAATCTGGGTAAATATTTTGTTTGAACAACAGAACAGTGAGCTGGAAATCTTCCTAGCAAGATACTGTTGCTGATTCAACAATAAAAGCAGAATATATTGCTGCGGCTGAGGCAGCAAAAGAAGCATTTTCGATCTATAAATTCCTAATTGGATTAGGAGTAGTTCTGTTAGAAGTTGAGCTGGGCTACAACACAGGCTAAGGAATCACAGTCTCATCAATGATCTAAGTATGTACTTCAACAGGTTCATCTGATTTGTGAGATCACACATCGTGGCGATGTGAAGATCGAAAAGATCATTTCAGATGATAACCTTGCAGATTCGCTGACGAAAGCTATATCTCAGTAAAAGTTTGAGCGACTCGTACAGAGTTCAGGTGTTGGACACTTGAGTGATTGGCTATAGGCCAAGTGGGAGATTGTCGGATAATTATGACCCATAGCATCACTATTTGTAAAAGACATGGTGTTTTTATACAAATTAACTATGTGTCAAAGGAAATTGCTCTTTTATCATTTTGTAATTGGATTACTTAGATATATAAATGATAAAAGTCCATATGATTAGTACCGGATTAATAAGATATGAGACAGTGTTAATCCATGAAAGGTTTAATCATTAAATATCCCTAGTCGTAGTATTATCGAGACTGAACATCGATAATGCAGAATAGGCTAGTATTACACTTGTGCACGTTATGGAAGCTTAACGATATAGATCTCATATATTTAAGTATTAAATACTTATGCAAGTGTGATAAGAGTTTCTGTTAGCCGTTGGACCTGGAACATCTTCACTCTGGATAGACCCCTCGGAGTCCCATTGGTAGTATGACTATGTGTCTACGGGAATCCGAATCAGGGTAGGTGTATGTGGTCTTAACCCGAGACTTGCATCGCTAATATTTGCGACAATCAATATACTTTGGTTTTGGTCGTCCAGAGCTTTAACAGGTTCTGTGTACACCTCTTCTGGGTTTACTGAGAATCGTAGTGTATTGGATGTGATGTTAAGATGAGAGTATCACTTCAGTCATATGGAGATGATGATCATGCAAGATACGAAACTAGTACTATGGAGAATTGGATAGGCACGGTGCTTTGCTAGAAGCCAACCATGTCTTGTAAATCAGTAAGAACGTGGTACGGGGTACACACGTGTTCGGATAGTTCGATGACCGTATTTACTGCCAACATATCCAGGGATCTCTTGGGTCGCTTCCCAAAGATTCACCAATGACATTTGACTCGAACAGAATTAATCCGGGATTAATTATGAGAGAGAAAATCAATCTGGGATTAATTGCGGCAATAATTTATCTGGGAATAAATTCGTCTAGAAGAGAGAAAGCGATTAATTTGGAATTAATCGGCAAAGTAAATTTAATAGTTAAATTGGATTTTACTATTTAATTTATTTAAATGGGCTAAAATAATATATTGGATATAATAATTGAAATTGGATTTCAATGCGGAATTGAAATTGGATTTTAATTCAAGCGAACAAATTAATTTAGAATTAATTCGTAAGCGAATTTCATAATAATTTTACGAGGCATAATTATTTAATTAAATTAGATTTAATTATTTAGCGACGGAAAATTCGTTTAATCAGATTAAACGAACCCGGGCCCAAAGTGTGTTGTGTAAGCCAACTTGAATTTTGAATTTAAAGTGGTGGGACCCACTTTACTTACATCACTAGTCACTATTAGTGATGGAAGTAGTTGGGCTTTATTAAATGTTGCATTTAACACACAACACACATGTTTTGGTAATAAGTTGGACTTACTATTCACCATCTTCTCTTCCTTCTCTCTTTGCCGTGAGCCGTGCTCTCTCCCTTTGGAATTTTGTTGCAAAATTCACCATAGCTAGCACTTAGGAGTCTTTTTAAGGTGATAGGGAAACTCACCCGACAATTTGGAACTCATTTTCAAGCTTGGAGCTTCTACATCCGACAAAGAAAGTTTTGAATCTTCTACCGATTAATGTGAGTATTTCCGCTACTTTCACTTGATTTATTCACACACAAATCTTGTTTAGAGACCTTGGGCATGTGTAGGACACTAACATAAACTACCCCAAAGTACCGTGATTTCGGAGTAGCGTTACTGCAGAATGTTATTATTCCGGAGTGATGCCATTTCGGAGTAGAATGAACTCCAATGACTCAATCGTTATTCGTTTGAATTGGTTCCAAAGATAGTTTACTTCGGAGTACATTAGAAATACACTGACATCGAAAACTATGACCTAAAGAACTCTAAAAAGTTCCAAAATACATCAGAGTATTCTAGAATACCCTAGAAAGTATGATGTCACATATATCTCTTCCCGAGATTAGTTAACTTTAATAACAATCCACTTAACCTGACTTGCAAGATTAATTAACATGCATAACGACATGTGTCCTGACACATAATGTTCCAACATGTGCTAAGAGAGGTGTACACCATGTAAACAACTCATCAGTCCATCAATGGACACCTCAAATTGAGAAGAGCAATCAACTATGCTCAGGATTCAATCAGACT
This sequence comes from Zanthoxylum bungeanum, assembly GCA_019454045.1. NCBI lineage: Eukaryota > Viridiplantae > Streptophyta > Magnoliopsida > Sapindales > Rutaceae > Zanthoxylum > Zanthoxylum bungeanum. Next base: position 19,398 of record SKCR01005466.1, on the reverse strand, counting down.
TATAACAGGCCATGCTCAGCAAATTGAAGGTAATTGACACTTTTCCTATAACCCACTTTTATCGCCTTCATCAAATTGGCGCCGTCTGTGTGGAAGAACATGGAATTATTATGATTTTCGTAGAAATTTTTTGAATGAAATGGAAGAATATTTAGTACAACTATTGAAAATGGCATGAGATGTTTACAGAACACGAAGAGTTTGAATCAAAAATTACAATTATGCTATTCTTATATAAATTATTTGCATGCATAAGCCTTAGTATGCTCTATAAGTCTGTGTAATAAAGAGATAGTTAACACAAACAGTCAAACAACCGAAGAACCATGTGATTAATTGCACTTGAGTTCTACCTCATACACCAACAACAAAAAATATTTTAGGGTATTGTAGACAACAGAACTTGACGACGCTGTTCTAGGCTCGCGGCCTAGTTGGGAAGTATGAAATAACATGGAGTCGCCACCCGGTGTGAACCGGGACAAAGATTTAAGGCCGCACTCACCCCTCGCAAGGGAAGACCTCAAACCGTTGGGTTCGGAATGGTCCCTTACTTATGTCACTTGTGATGATATAATTTATGCAATTAATCAACCGAATCTACTCAATAATCATGCTCAAGGGTACTTAGATCTAACATTCTTTCATCCAAATAATTCCACGCAATGTAACACAACGAGCATATTGAACCATTAAATCAACATGTATAAATCATTATCCTAACACATCATAAACTAATAATATACATAAGGAACAACCTAAATATGCTTTAACAAATAAATAATAACTAAATTATACCATGCTTTAAATAATAAACGAATAACCTAAAGATTATAACATGCTCAAATACAAATTTGGATGAGACGAGATATGTGTATCTTAAGTGATACGTGGCATTGTATCCCGAGTGTAGACCATACTACCGTCCATTCGGAATCGGCTATGGAATTTATGTCCGGGTTTCCATCCGATATACCACAAAAGGTAACACATATCCCGCTCATCCAACAATCACATCATGCCTCAAACGACTCTCATGCAATTATATATCAAAATAAATAAACAAGAATAAAGAAGATAAGTAAAAAAAGGGTGCCCTCAGGTCTAACCTCTTTTGTCGTCTAAGAAAGGGCGTTACACGTCCGTTAGAAGGGAGATTGATCCGATGCTTTCCGATTTGTCTACTCAATGTCTTTCCTCGCTGCTTTTGCCCGGATGCCCGGGCTGCTGTTTCAAGTCCGTTTCGCTGCTGTTTCGCTGCTACGTTTCAGGTCACTGTCTTGGTGATTTAGTGGACTGTTTTGGGTGGTTTTGGTGGCTTAGGGGGTTGCGTATTTAATGGTTTTTTAGGGAAACTTATGGAGATTTTTGAGAGGTTTTCTAGGTGATTTTAGGGCTGTTTTTGCTGGCTAAAGTCGCAGCCAAAACTGACCAGAACAGAAGGTGAAGATGCGACAGTTCAAGGTGCAGTGGGGGTGTTTTTGGGGACTATTTTGGGGAGTTTCGATGACTGTTTTTGGTGGTTACAGGGGTTGTTTTTAGTGGGGCTATTTGGTGAAAGGGTATGCGGCAGTTGCTGGGGTCCAGATGCGTGAAGGGCTGTGGCGTTTGTGAGTGTGTGTTCAGTTTGTGCGTGTAAGTTGTGGTTTATTTGGGCTGATGCGTGGAGTGAATTGGCTGAGGCTCTATGTGACTTGAATGAGGCGTGAGGCTAGGGGTGGAATAGACAATTCGTTGGTCTAAATCCGACACATGGGCTGATTTGTAAATTTTAAAAGTTCTGGAGCAAAACTATAAATTTCAAAATTCAGGGGGCTAAATGAAATTTATCAGGCTGCTGACGTGGCAGTACTGACGTGGCTGCTGATGTGGCAGTACTGACGTGGCAAAGTGGGACCATTTTTACTAACGTGGCGGCTAACGTGGCGGCTGACTTGCTGCTGACTGGGCGCTGATGTGTCGCTGGCTGGACTGCTGACATGGCGTTGACTGGACTCGTCTTCAACCTTGGTAGCGCGTGGGGGCGCGTGGAGGGTGCACTGGTCGACGCGTGCTTCTTGTGCAGAGGCTGTCGACCTCGGTTCAGTCGCCGAAAAATACCACCGTACTCGTCTCTCCGTGAACTAGCTGATGGTACCCTCAAATTGGATTTTTGACAACTTTCATCGGAACCGGTTTTCCGATCGGAAGCTCTGTTAATCGGTTTTACGACCCCAAAGAATAACCGAAGCTCTGATACTACTTGTTGTGATTCATCGATCACTTTAGAGAGTATTTGAGGAAAAACCAAATCTGTTTTCTATTACTACAAGAATATATACAAAGTTTACAACTTAAAACTTAATACAAAAACCTATATTTCTCTCTCTATTTTCTACACTTTGGGGATAAGAAAATACATTGGGAATGCCTTAAATTTATAGGCAATGCATGTACAATTTTTCAATGAGTGAATAGTACTCCACCATTCACTCCTAAGATTTTGCCACATTTCTCTCCCTAAAAATGATGGCAGCTTGTCAATCCACCGAATGTTCATTTGGTTTTATTGATGGTTGCTGATCTTGCTGGATCCATTACACATATCTTTTGAAGTTATATTTAATTTATAGCACAACTGTCTTCTTGAAAGTATAATTTTTTTTAGTTCTTATATCAGTTTTTCTTGACAGGAAACGTCTGCTTAGCTTGATGAATGATCTACCCACATTGTTTGAAGTTGTAACAGAAAGGAAGCCTATAAAAGATAAGCCCAGTGCTGATAGTAGCAGCAAATCTGGCGGCACAACTAAGGTTTGAGAGATCGACTCAACAGATTCAATTTATTAATAGCATTCTTTTATATTCTCTGTGGTCATATAATTACAACAAAAAATAAATCTAAATAAAGAAATCTATTACAAACCTTTGGGGCACACAACAATGATTTTACAATTGTGTTATGATGTTTAAGGAATGCATCGTAAAAGATGATTGAGGATTCTAGAGGAAGCCTAAGTCTTCTGATATTGTCTTCCTGCAACAAAGAAATAATACTTATCTCCCCCTAGCCGCCAAACCCTGTGTTTACTTTTTTATGTTTAACAATTCATCATTAGTTATGCATTCATTGATTGGGTTGTTCATTTTGCAGAGATCAAATGATGGCCAAGTGAAAAGTAACCCTAAACTTGCAGATGAGAGCTTTGAGGATGAGGAATATGATGTAACATCATGTATTACTTTTCCTTCAATTATGAAAGTAATAATACAGCCACCTTCTTCTCTAAGCCTTAAAATTCAACTCTAACATCTAATCACGTCTTGCATGTCTCATAAGCATACAAACTCACTTATATACTCTCTAACCCTACAAACCTCTCATCCATCACACACTTGTTTTCTTTAAATTCCATGAGTGTGGAGATCGTTAGACTGCCTTGTTACATTTTCCAGAGAGTGTTTGAGCATTTTTAGAGAGCTTTAGAGAGAGAAACCGAGAGCAACTTATTTAACACTTCCTAAAGAGAGAAATTATGTGGACAGAGAGAGAAAAATGATATTTCGACATCGTCCGATCTCCTTATTTAACACTTCCTAGAGAGAGAAAATTATGTGGAGAATCCCCTCGACGAGACGAATCCAACACCGCCGGACCGCCGCCGAGATTCCCGTCATGTGCCCTCACGCGCCGCCTGCTGCCGTTGCTACGCGCTCCACGCGCCGCCGTGCGTGGAGGACACCTCCCGGACCAGATTCTTCCCCTCATCGAGATACGTGAGTTGGACACCTCATTTGCCCAAATCGAACCTTTGGTTGTTGAGAAACGAGCAAAATACGATTGTTATCGGTGTTTAATCGATAACCGCTGTGTTTCAGTCCATACCACCACCATCGTGGTGATCCTTGAGACATTTCCTGACCAGCGGCTCTTTCGTTGAAGGATTTGGAGGTCGTTGGAGCTCGGTACCAGAATATTACCGTTTTAGGGGTGTAAATGATAGAATTTGAAAGTTTTGGACTTAATTGTATATTTGCATGATTAAGTGAGTAATTCTGTAAATTCTGGTTTTTAGGGGTTAAATAGTAACATTTAAGAGTTTTAGGACTATTTGGACATATAAGAAAATTTTAGGGGCTAAAATGGAAATTTAGAAAGATTAGGGGTAAAATCGTAATTTTTATAAAATTGAGGGACCTTACCGAAATTTTATATTTTTCAGATTCTTAGCGATGATAAATGTACATATTAAGACTTTTGCGTGGATAGAGGTAAGTACACTGCACGATGATTCCCTTAACATAATTGTTTGTTGATTGATGGTTGTTGTGATAGTCCATATATAAAAATATTGGTATAATTATAGTTATATATAAAATATAATTATTTATATATATATTTGTGGGGATATAAATATTGATTAATTGGAAGCATGATAAAAATGAATTCATGATTATTGAGATGAGATTTATGGATTGAATGCGAGATGTGATTGTATTTGATGATGTGTGTTGTTGTGTTATGCTGCCGGGTTTTGTATGATAGTGGTCGGAGATGAGATTAGATATGATGATACATTAGGTGATATGATATGATGGAAAACCTTGGGAGTTGTGATGAGGTACTCTCCCTTTGGTTTTGATATGGTGGGAAACCTTGGGAGTTGTGATGAGGTACTCTCCCATTGGTTTCAATCCACTGTCATACTGAACCCGGATTAGCAACCATGTTTGATGGATGATTGTATTGTTGTGGAATGTATGCTTGAGTTGTTATTAAAATATATGTTATTTTCATATATATATATATATATATATATATATATATATATATATATCCCTATTTTGTTGGAGAGGTCATGTTGAGAGTATGAGTGCTTTACTTGCTGCTTTTTAAGCTCACTCCCATTTTCCCAAATATTTCAGGTAGTCCGCCAGTACAACAGTAGTAGCAGTACCAGATTTGATCCACGTGCCACAGTTGTATTTCGGGTTGGTCCAGACTTTTGTGTCATCATTTGCATATTTTTAAGACTTGTGTAGTAAACCATAAAAATTGTGTACTATTCATGGATTTGTAATTTATGATGTGATAATTGTGTGTATTCAAATGGTTGGTTTGTCAGATAGAATGCTTGAGCTAAAGAAGTTCGCGAACCTCTTCCTAGGGTTGGGCCCGCTCTAGGGAGAGGGTCGTGACAGATGAACATAATGAAACCCTTTGTGGCAGCTGTGGGGGAAATTACAATGCAGATGAGTTTTGGATTGCCTGTGACATCTGTGAGAGGTGGTTCCATGGGAAGTGCGTGAAGATAACACCTGCTAAGGCTGAGAGTATTAAGCAATACAAATGCCCATCTTGTAACATGAAGAGGGACACGCAGTAGTAGCCACTAAAACAGGTTTACCGGTGGAGTGGTTCAAAAAGTGTTCATTCAGTGGCTGACATAGAAGTATATAAATGTCTTTTTTAATAGTTAAAAAGGTTTGTGTGATGAATTTGTTGTGATGTCTGTTCATACAAGTTACTTGCAAGGGCTTCTGCCCATACCCTTAAGTTTTTTTAACTTATATACAGTAGAATTTGTTATTTTTCGACAATGATAATAATATTGTCACACCCGTCCCCTTAGGTAGGGTATGGGTGAGACGGAGACTTGAAACAGACAGAGTTTCCCATGTAAAATGGACTAATCCTCCAAATACAAAAGACAATTCTAAACTGAATAATATCATCATATAAATAGGATCTCCATGATCCAACTCAAAGAAATATCCATGCTAAAATATAAATATTTTCAGTATCAAATAAAGGCTCAGTGCCTATATCCAAAAAAAAAAATCTCTCAAGAATGACATATCTAGAACTATAATCCAAAAACGTAATAAAAACACTCTATTGTTGGCACAACCTTTCTCTACTGGCAGGAAATGATGATGAAACAACATATGGAAAAATGAATAATCTACTAATCTGCTAAACCTGTAAAATTAAAGGAAGGGGTAAGCTCACGCTTAGTGCAATGGATCACAGCTTAGTGCAGTGGATAAACAAGTAACAAGGTGGATCGAATAAGTGTTTCATAATATAAATAAATACATAAAGCTGTAAATCAATATATCAAATATATACTTGAAATCATAAATCTCATTTCTCATCAATCTCATTCTGGTCAAGAATATCTGTAAAAATAAATATATTCATTCATCTATATGCACACTGTAGACGCTGGTTTTCGCCCGAGGTCCACAATTGAGATTTTGAATAGGGGCACTGGCGATCCTGCAAAACAAAGATTGTAGAGTGAGCGGGAGTACTGCCCACCGGTGTGGTGGGTGCCGGGGGCACTCCGACGCCCAAGTCAGTAAATGTACAATGGGTGTAATAGAGAGAAGGTCAATGTTAGATGATACCTTTGAACTGCGATAGCTGCCGTGAGGGCGGTGAACGAGAGCTTATAGAAAGTGTAGTATCGAGCTAGGCCTCAGAAATCAGCCCCTTTTCCCTTATCTATCTTCGTTTATATACATGCTCTCAGGGGAACGTGCGCATTTACTGCTCCTTTATTTCTTGTCCGTTAGGAGTCAGTTATGATTGCAACTTCGTGAGGGGCATTTAGTGCAGTTGCCCGTTGTAAACTGAAACGATTGATTTTATGAAGCTGTAAGTTGAGTGCGTTGGCCTTTGGATGTCCATTGGTTATAAATGTTGCAACTCATTGGGCCTGGGCCTGTATAGTGCCTTTGAGTTTGGTTATGGGTCTTCAGGGGTGTGTTTATCAGTGGGCCTTAAGTGAGATGACGAAATTACCCTTGGACCAAATTTGGCCCGTACAGTTTGTCCCCTACTCTATAAGTCAAGGAGTCATTGACTTGGAGAGTACTTGACGCGTGTGTCGCTTGAGGCCATAGTATGTAGGTGTACTCGGGCGTTGATGCTGCCAAACGAATATCAAGTTATGAGCTTGACTCTTCAAGAGCCATTGGGGAAATATCCAGTCGACCGAACCAGATGATGGTCGGGATAATGAACTTGACTCTACCAGAGCCATTTGGGGAAGTACCCGATCGATTGAACCAGATGAAGGTCAGGATATAAGTCGTACGACATGTGTATTTCTACAACTTGATTCGATATAAGTCAATGAGGGATGTCCCCGGTCGACTGGACTTGATGAGTCCAGGAAGATATAAGTCATACGACATGTGTAATCCATGTCTACAACTTTGACTCGACATGAGTCTATGGGGGATGTCCCCGGTCGACTGGACTTGATGAGTCCAGGAAGATATAAGTCATACGACATGTGTAATCCATGTCTACAACTTTGACTCGACATGAGTCTATGGGGGATGTCCCGGTCGACTGGACTTGATGAGTCCAGGAAGATATAAGTCATACGACATGTGTAATCCATGTCTACAACTTTGACTCGACATGAGTCTATGGGGGATGTCCCCGGTCGACTGGACTTGATGAGTCCAGGAAGATATAAGTCATACGACATGTGTAATCCATGTCTACAACTTTGACTCGACATGAGTCTATGGGGGATGTCCCCGGTCGACTGGACTTGATGAGTCCAGGTCTTGAACCATGTTGTACGATATTTCTTGCTAGTTTGGAGAACACGAATAATGAAAGTAAAGAGGAGCAAGTACTTCTACTTGTCACCTGTAGGATCTGTTGAGTAAATAAGCTCAATCGGTCGGCTCAAATGTTGATCCATCTAGCTGTGGTCTGAGATTATTCTGACAGCCCTCCAATATACCACATGATGGTACAAGGGCTAGAAACAGAGCCCAAAGAAAAGACCTAAGTCCAAAAATACAAAAGCCCATGAAGCCGACTACTTTAAAACAACAGAATAGACTCCGAACCAATAGTCATTCAAGCAACAAACATACTCAGCCTACTATCAAGGCAAGCCCAATCGTGGCTTTGAAAATTAATAAAGCTTTTGAGCCCAAGAGTTATGCCCAAGCTTTCATATGAATATATGGTCGAATGATAAATTGAACATGAAGCCACACGCCCACACTGAGACTACCAAAAAGCAAAAGACAAGTACCAGACTCTGCGCAAAGGGCCAAAGTCTGGCCTTCGTGTTTACCATGTCGAATGGAATCTTACGCCCAGATGAGTCGAAACGCCTTATGTCGACAGGGAGAAAGATATGTGGTCTGATTCCGATGATCTCTCATTCTCCATTTATAAGGGGTCAAGGCAAATGGTCTGTGTCGTTTGGTAACTGTGGCAGTGGGTCGTTTGGTTGCCTTTTAAAGTGGTATTCTGTCGAGTGGTATTTATTATGGCCAATTTCCGCTTCTCTGTTTGAGGCCGCTTCTTCTATCCAGATCAATTCCCAAGTTGTTTCCCCTAACAAAGCAACTCCAGGTGGTTCATTGAGCCGACAGAAATCGGCGGGTGGCAGATCAGCTGATCGCACTCTTTCATCCTTATCTGCCTCTGCTCAGCCCTCCCTGAAAGGGAGAAAACATGCCTTGATAAAGCATTTAGAGGCGACGAACTTCCGAGATTGGTGTGAGAATGTGTGTGTTTGCTTATTGTCGCATGGGGTAATGGGTCGTGTGATGGGCAGTCTGTATGTCTCATCCCAACACAAAACTTCCTTGTAGAATAAATTAATGTCTGCCAACTGTTCAAGAGAATGTCACAATGGCATTATAATGAAATTCTGGAAACAAATCCGACTCTTCGTCGGGGGTGGTGCTTGAGTGGATGGTCTGCCAGCAGATCAGGCTTGAGGTTCTCGCTTTACTAATGAACCGACAACTAATGGCTGTTGGTTTCCTGCTTCGGCTGGCTCATCGATTGATTGAAAGTGCAAGTCCGCAAAGTCCTTCCATGATGTTTCCGTGAACAAACCCAAACAATATGAATCTGTGATTTTGTTAGTCCAGGCGTCGGTAGCATGCCTCAATGTTTCTGTATGTTTATTATCTTTTGGCCCATCCTTGTCAATTGAAGTAATTAGGGATGTCTTTTGTTGATATAGTCTGAGCATCTGTGCTTTTCATATGATGTTTGGGATCATAAAACTTGTATGCCCTGGCTATGCTTCTCTCTGATTTAATCAATGTGGACTCAACTATGTGGCAGGTGGGCTTCGTTTTTGTGGTGTTTCGTTTGAGTTGTGGGTTTTGATAGATTCTGTGGATTGTTGGAAGTTTGGCATTTTGGGTTGAGTGGGCTTTCAGGCTTTCACGTACTCTGGGACAACTTGTGAATTGTGTGAAGGTTGTGATGGAGTAGAATTATTACAAACAGTCTATGATGATATAGCATGATGCTGTGATTTCAATTCAGAAGCCAATTTATCTGTGTGTGTGGAAGATTCACATACTTGGGCAGGTTGGGTTAGTCACTTGTTAGAGACAACATGAGGAGGATTACTAACAGTTCCCAAATGTTTTGTCGATCCAGAAGAATTTTCCTGATCCATAGATTTTGTGCAGGATACTGAACCGCCACCCTGTGTTGCTCTTATATCTTGAATTTTTTGAATCAGACATCAATTCACTAATGGATGACTTGCAGAAGCATTTGCTTGGACTTGTGATACATGTGAAGACCCATTTGATCCTCCATCCAATTAAATTTGCAGTCTTTCCACACTAGGCAGTGCTACCAAAGATGAATCCCTTCCTGTGTGACTGCTAGGCAACCCAATGGTGGCTATAGTTGCTCTTGCATCATTGTTTCGCAATTGATATGGCAGAGATGTAGAAGTTGCAGCATGAACATGGACAGGAGGTGATAAAACAGGAAACCCTCCCGAGAATAGAGTTGGTGAGGAACTTATTTTATCTGATGAAAACATGCGAACTATATGTGATGTCCCACGGTTTTTCAGCTATCGTACCAAAATTTGTTTGCAACGGGTGGGAAGTATAAGTAGTCGGTTGTGTTGCAAAATTATTGGATTCTTCCATCTTCCTTTTGCAAAAAGAAGCCCCAATGGTTGACATCATAATTTTGAGCTTATGCATGTGGGATGACACAAATGGACGTAGGTTGGGCCATCACATAAGTAGTGCAATGAGGCTGCGTGGGAATTGTTGGAGGGTTCCAAAGTCACCTTCTTGGGCTATGTGGGATTCTTTGTAATTCTAAACTTGACCCACTTGGTTGCACGTGGGTGAATGTTTGTTGGCTTTTGGACTAGTCTGGATGTTTATGCAATTGGATGGCTGGTCCGTATGTTGGAATAACATGGATGTTTCATGATGGGCGGTCTTTGAGTGATCTGATCATGGTCACGAGGCAGAGAGCTTTCTCCAATTGGAGTATCTTTTTTAAGCCGAGTCTACATCTTCATAGTGTCGAGTGGGACATTCACCTCGTGATGGATCTTCGTGTCGAATGGATCTTCATCCATTCATTAATCATACAATCAAGTCGTGCCGACTGAAACCTTTGCCTCTAGATAAGAACTTTCCTCCTGGTAACGTTAACCAAGATGTCCACGCCAAGTCTTCCTTCGGGTACGTCGACTGTGTCACCGTCTTCTTGCCAAGTACTTGATCCTTCTAGAAGTCCATAAGAGACAACCCAATCACGTAGTATGGAGCTGAAAGCAATCCTTGCACTCTAATGAAGATGATCATTATTTCACATGTAGTAAGTGGTTGACGACATTCAACCCATGGATCGTTATGCGTGTTAGGGTCGTAGAAAGAGATGTCTTCGCTTGCTAAGAATCGCTAGAGCCCCACGGTGGGCGCCAAATTGTAGACGCTGGTTTTCGCCCGAGGTCCACAATTGAGATTTTGTATGGGGGCACTGGCGATCCTGCAAAACAAAGATTGTAGAGTGAGCGGGAGTACTGCCCACCGGTGTGGTGGGTGCCGGGGGCACTCCGACGCCCAAGTCAGTAAATGTACAATGGGTGTAATAGAGAGAAGGTCAATGTTAGATGATACCTTGAACTGCGATAGCTGCCGTGAGGGCGGTGAACGAGAGCTTATAGAAAGTGTAGTATCGAGCTAGGCCTCAGAAATCAGCCCCTTTTCCCTTATCTATCTTCGTTTATATACATGCTCTCAGGGGAACGTGCGCATTTACTGCTCCTTTATTTCTTGTCCGTTAGGAGTCAGTTATGATTGCAACTTCGTGAGGGGCATTTAGTGCAGTTGCCCGTTGTAAACTGAAACGATTGATTTTATGAAGCTGTAAGTTGAGTGCGTTGGCCTTTGGATGTCCATTGGTTATAAATGTTGCAACTCATTGGGCCTGGGCCTGTATAGTGCCTTTGAGTTTGGTTATGGGTCTTCAGGGGTGTGTTTATCAGTGGGCCTTAAGTGAGATGACGAAATTACCCTTGGACCAAATTTGGCCCGTACACACACTCTCGTGAAAATACGGCAAAGCTAGCAATATGGGGCATCCCCACGGCAATAATTGGCATCCGGAGCAAAAACTGGCAACATGAGACATCATCTGACGGCAAATAATCTGGCACATATAAGTACACGGGGTGCATCCTAGCATAAAATTATTTCTAAAACACATGCTCATATATCTCAAAACATGCAAGTTTCTCATATATCTCAAATCATGATTTCAACATAACCAATATTCGATCCATACTTGATAGCAAAATATAAACTTTCTAAAAACAAAATCATTTAATGCATTACATTAAAAATTCATTAAGAAAACATACATACTATATACTTTTGAAAACATCAATGTTAGAAGCTTATCCACGCACCTGGCGAGCTGACTACATATAAATGAACTATACAGTAGGACCATCCCCACTTACTGTATCACGATCACCGGAATTTCTATGAAAATATGGAGTTTCCCAAGATGAAACTACCACCAAAATAATCCTCTCATCGAAATTTACGTTTTCCCTAAAAGACCCGGTCGAAATCGGCTTCGGATAGGACGGATTGGGGCCTAATCGCTCACTTTTCTCACTTTTCCCTTTCTTTTTCACTCTTTTCTCTCTCTCTCTCTCACGCCGCCTGTTTCTTTTTTCTTTTTTTTTTTTTAAGTGGCTGTTGGATGCTGGAACTTTAGGGTTTGCAAAATATATACTCACATGTCAATTATCATTTGGCTCCCTCATCTTATCCCTTTGATAATTTTAATTCCAATTTTAACAAACCTAACAATTTAGTCTTTTTTTTAAACACCTATAATTATTAAATTAAAGTTGGTAAAAATAAATCGGGGCGTTACGATTCTCTCCCCCTTAAAAGAATTTTCGTCCTCGAAATTCACATACCTGAGGCAGGCGAATCTTCTAACTAAATAGGAATAAGATTCCCTCCAAAAGGGTTCTTCGACATAAGAATTAACCTCCTCATCAACTGAAGGTTCCCTAGAAAGTTGGCCAACATCTGCTATCCTACGAGTACGGACTCGACCTGAACCTCAAACTCTAGAACGCGGAGGCATCTAAAAACACATGAAAGATGTCAACCGCTAAAAGACATAAAAAACTGATCGAGTAATTGAAATGTCTACAGAATCTATGAACCTAGTGCTCTGATACAAATAAATATCACACCCGTCCCCTTAGGTAGGGTAGGGGTGAGACGGAGACTTGAAACGGACAGAGTTTCCCCTGTAAAATGGACTAATCCTCCAAATACAAAAGACAATTCTAAACTGAATAATGTCATCATATAAATAGGATCTCCATGATCCAACTCAAAGAAATATCCATGCTAAAATATAAATATTTTCAGTATCAAATAAAGGCTCAATGCCTATATCCAAAAAAATAAAAATTCTCTCAAGAATGACATATCTAGAACTATAATCCAAAATCGTAACAAAGACACTCTACTGTTGGCACAACCTTTCTCTACTGCAGGAAATGATGATGAAACAACAGATGAAAAAATGAATCATCTACTAATCTGCTAAACCTGTAAAATTAAAGGAAGGGGTAAGCTCACGCTTAGTGCAATGGATCACAGCTTAGTGCCGTGGATAAACAAGTAACAAGGTGGATCGAATAAGTGTTTCATAATATAAATAAATACATAAAGCTGTAAATCAATAAATCAAATATCTACTTGAAATCATAAATCTCATTCTGCTCAAGAATATCTGTAAAAATAAAAATGTTCATTCATCTATATGCACACTCTCGTGACAATACGGCAAAGCTGGCTACATGGGGCATCCCCACGGTAATAATTGGCATCCGGAGCAAAAACTGGCAACATGAGACCTCGTCTCACGGCAAATAATCTGGCACATATAAGTACACGGGGTGCATCCTAGCATAAAATCATTTCTAAAACACATGCTCATATATCTCAAAACATGCAAGTTTCTCATATATCTCAAATCATAATTTCAACATAACCAATATTCGATCCATACTTTGATAGCAAAATATAAACTTTCTAAAAACAAAATCATTTAATGCATTACATTAAAAATTCATTTAAGAAAACATACATACTATATACTTTTGAAAACATCAATGTTACAAGCTTATCCACGCACCTGACGAGCTGACTACAGATAAAGGAACTATACAGCAGGACCGTCCCCGCTTATTGTATCATGATCACCGGGATTTCTACGAAAATATGGAGTTTCCCGAGATGAAACTACCACCAAAATAATCATCTCGTCGAAATTTACGTTTTCCCTCAAAGACCCGGTCGAAATCGGCTTCGGATAGGACGGATTGGGGCCAAATCGCTCACTTTTCTCTCTTTTCCCTTTCTTTTTCACTCTTTTCTCTCTCTCTCACGCCTGTTTCTTTTCTCTTTTTTTTTTTAAGTGGCTGCTGGACGCTGGAACTTTAGGGTTTGCAAAATATATACTCACGTGTCAATTATCATTTGGCTCCCTCAACTTATCCCTTTGATAATTTTAATTCCAATTTTAACAAACCTAACAATTTAGTCTTTTTTTTAACACCTATAATTATTAAATTAAAGTTAGGAAAAATAAATCGGGGTGTTACAAATATTTTCATGGATGATGTATATTGCTTTGTACTTTAATGATTATGAACCCGTGTTTGGAATTCAAGCTTTGCGAACTTGATGTATTAGGATTCAAGGCCTGCGAGTTTGAGATGAGCAGGTGCTCTTTTGGGACATATTAGGCTCTGAATATTATATCAGATTTACTGGAAAATGACTTGAATAATAGAAACTAACTGAGTTTTGTGTTTGAGTTTAATATGATTTGGACTCTGCGAAAGTTGGTTAATTCCGACATTATGTGTTTTTGGTGTTTCAGTCTATCTTTCTTATACTGAGTATCAAAGGATTTCAAATTTCATATATTTATGAAATAATTTCAAGTACTTAGTCGCCATTGTGATTTTTTCCGTTCACAACTGTATTGATTATTATTATTGGTATTCCTCTCTATAACGAATGATCCCCTTCACAGAGAGCCATTTACTCTTGCTCTTGCAATTGCTTTTGCTTGGGCCTCTCACTCTCGTCGCCTGATTCTGATGTGGGTCGAATATCTCTGATGGCTCCGGGAAAGACCGCTTACGCAGGACACAAGAGCTCCATTATCAGTTCGAAGAAGCTGTTAATCAGCTTGGTGGTCCTGATAGTAAGTTTGCAATTCCATGCACCGGAAGCACTTCTGAAAAAAGTGTTTTGGGAGTTTTATTTTCTGGTCTTTTATGAAATATTTTCGACATCTTTGTATGAATCATTCATATGGGTTGTTGCTTGTCAGGGATATAAACAAGATTCAAATTCAATGACATTCATAAGGACTTAATAATTAGTACCTAAAGCAAAAAAGTAGACGAGGAAACATATGTTGGGTACTAGCACATATTAAAAGATTATTATTAATTAGTGTGACTTGAGTCATCTTATCAGTTTCATTCAAAAGCCCACTGATTCTCCTTTCGAATCTTCTCTTCTTCCTCAGGAGTAAAGTCATTCTTAATGTTGAAGGTTTTGCGAATCTCCTCTGGAGTCTTCCCCTTTATCATGTCAGCGACAGTTTGACATGTCAAGTCTAGTAAGCTCATTATGTCGAGATAGTTTGCTGCCATGATTAGGTCATAGAGGGTATCGGTGTCAAACCTTCATGAATTCAAGGTCCCAGGTCTTTAGATCATCATCGGCCTCTACGTGCTTCTTGCAGTATTCTATTACTTTCGATAGAATCTTGCTTGTCACATTCGATAGTGGGATCATGGAGTTTACGCAGTCGTCCTCTACTATGTGCCTGATCGTCTGCGACTCTAGTGCCACCGTCTCGTCCACCTCGAATGTCTCCTCCTCCGAACTCTTCAGAGAGTGATCATCTTCTTATCCGACGTCATTTTTCAATGAGTTGCTGAGTGTGTTTTTCCCCCCAAAAAAAACAAGGGAATCGAGAGAGATTTGAAACTGTGTGTGAAAGTAAATTAGTGATGATGAGTGAAGGGAAAGCGAATGTGCAAGTGTTTATATAGGATACGTCCTTTTGCATGTATTGGAAGAGAAAGACTCGGAATTCCTATACAAAAGAAGTTTCCTAATCACATTCAGTTATTAACCAAGTAAGATTCGGAATTCCTAAACAAAAAGAAGTTTCCTAGTCACATTCCTAAACAAAAAGAAGTTTCAAAGCAAATACTGAAGCTACACCAAAGGGGATGTTGAAGGCTATGGGCATTCCTGGACTGATTATTTATCATGTCAAAATTCATTTGCAGGTACTGTTTCTTTCTTCATATTCTATATATCCAACCCAGTACAAATTTCTGATTTCTTTTCTCTTTTGAGAATCTCAAAGTTTATACCAGAGAAATGTCAAAGTAATGAAACTTAAAATCGAAGCTCAAGGAAGATTCGTTGACGGAATTGTGGAGGATCATAGAAACCGAGCTACGCTCGATACAAAATCTGGCAAGCCTTATTCTCCGGCATCGCTGCCTTTTCTTTGTGACAGGGCCCTGGTAATATGGTATCCTGCAAAAGATGATTTTCATATTTTGAGGTTCATTTATCATTATATATTATTAAAATTAAAAAAAAATAAAATTAGGATCCTTAATAATTAATTATTGAAAAAAAAAAATTGGTGGTTGTCTACAGCCCAGACCAGTCAGAGTCGAATGCAAAAGATATAAGGTGATATAAGGACAAAATTTAGGCTTCACATATTTTCTTTGAACATTATTATTTTATATACTCATATGAAAATTTTGAAAAATTTGAATTTTACTTTATACACTCTTTAATATACCAATAAAAGTCTTCATTTAAACTATTTAAATTAATACTTTTTTTTTTTTTAACGCTACACACTCATTAAATATCAAATACACTCAAAAAAATAATAAAAATCATTTTCTAATAAAAATCTATTTAATTAAGAAATTAATTATAAAACAAAAATTTTATATAATTTTAAAAATATTGATTCTTATTGAGGATAGTTTTAATATATGATAATAGATGATAGTTATAATATACTAATTAATCCAAATATCGACTTATCATCTCTAGTGCTCCTTACAGAAATTCTAAACAGTGGTAGCATAGTGCTCGGTTTTGTTACCCTTGTGAGTTTTGCTCTCTTTGAAAGCATGCTCAATTGTTCAATGTATTGCCTTTGGAAAATGGGTGTTTTGTGATTGTGTTATCTTTCTGATGAGTTATATTAACTCTAAAGCTTGTCTATCTCTCCTCTGGACAGAAAGCGCAGGGATGTGCAAAGAAAAAAAGAAAAAGATTAGATTAGTTTTTAGAAGAGTCAGTGTTTGATATGTTATCTTTTTCATTTCAGCAAAGCCAAAGTTTTACCTTTCTGATGAAAATTCTCACTGCATCTGATGCATTGCCATTACTGGTACTGGTAGAAGATTGAACAATATATGTAAAGAGTTGAAGGGGTATATATATAATAGTGTTAAAGAGAAATATTTTATATTTATTAATTGTAAGTTGTCGGGTATTTTAGTGATAAATAATTTTATTAAATTATATGTGCTCAAAATTGTTTTTAGAGTGCAAATAACCTCACCCTTTCAGTTTTCACGAGGTTCAAATAGATTCTTAATAAATTTCCCGAATCCCAATAGGATTTTATGATATTAATTTAGTGTTGAGCCGAATTTTGTATTCAATTTTTTATAAATTTTAATAGGGAAGTTTTAAAATGCCCAAATCATTAGGATTCTTTTAATTTAGTCGAAGCACAAATAATTCTTTCCATTTAGACTTAGTCCACATACATATAAAAAGAAATAAATATACATGGTAAATGTTGACAACCAAAAATGGTAATACCCGCCCAATCGGCCTAGCAGCCAAATCGCTCAACAAACCAAATCACCCAATTAACCTAGCAACCAAATCGCTCAATCAACTAAGTGGATAAACCGCCCCAACCAGCCGAAGCAACACCCAAACCAATGAGCAATTGCACAAACGTGGCTAGGCAGTTGAATGATGTAATGCACGTTCATAACGGTTGCTATGAACGTGCATTACATCCTTTTTTATGTTCACCAACATTTGGCGATCACAATTAGAGGATTGATGAAAGGGAATTAAGATGCCTCCAAAAAAGAACACTCAAATTGGATCAAGTACAAAGGAAACAGGGTTGGAGAAAACCAACCAAAACAGTGTTTCTACTATCGTGGAGCATTTTGAGCGCTTGGCAGAAGGAAATCGATATAAGATCATGAGGGAGTTGAATCCTAATGTGATGTTGTCTTTGCTTGGTGATCTTGTTGGGGTTTTCTCAAAGGCGCATGCGGAAGCGCGGTTCAGGCGAAATTGTAACTTTAATAACTTTTAAACTTACCAAATAAATTATTCAATATCCAATATGAATAATTCATTCATATTTCACCTAAACATATTTATTTGATATCAAATAATGACATAAATAATTAAGAAACACCACGAAACTTTTACGAAAAATGTTTTTCAGCAAAGTGGCATAAAACGTATTTTTGTCCGAACCGACCAACCAATACACACGGGGGCTGTCCACATCAGCCCCAATAGTACTTGGGCAGTTCATGGGCTGCCCAAACAGTGACCAATTCATTGTTTGGACAGCGGACACCCGGTAAGCCTGAAACTCACTCGGTAATGCAGTTTTTCACCGTTTTCGCGTATTTCAACTCCGAAATAATTTCCGGAAATTGTTCCAATACCCAAAACACATCCAATACATTTATACAACATAATTTTCATCACCAAAATCACAGAAATTCAAGATCTAATTTGGTAACCAAAATTATCATTTTTCATGCTTTAAATCCAATTTTCTCAATATTAATCATATTAATACTTACACCAACCAAAGTCACCACAAATGAAGAACTCAAGAACAATTCTAGGAGTTAAAAGAGTGATCGTAACACTAGAATGATAATAAATCATCAAATGACAAAATCGAACTAATATTATAATAATATTATTCAATCTAACTTCACACATGCATCTAGCCACTAAATCCATAATTAAAAATAAAAAAAACCCCCAAAAACTAAGAAAGGAAGAAACCCTAGAAATATTCAAGATACTCAAAAACAAGAAACAAGTTTTATAAGTTTAAGATTATTGAAGATTACCTCAAAATCTCCTAATTTCCTTAAACTTTCTTATTGATTTCTTCTTTTTCTTCATTGTTTCTTCAAACAAATTTTTGGAGCTTCATTCTTAGAGAGATTTGGCCATGGCTTCCATTGAATGAGAAAATAAAAATTTTCCACTTTAAATAATAATCATGACCGACTTTGGGGGCATTATGGTCATTTGTTCAATTTAATCGATTTAAATAATAAGCTTTAAGTTAAGTTAACAAATCCAATTTGTATACTTTATGCTTAAAAGAATCATGCCACATGTAACCAATAATAATAAAAAAATATTGCATAACAATTATGTAATATTGATATAATTTAATTATCTAGATATTTAACATTTAAACACCTAAATAATTAATTAATACGATTATTATTATATATGTATTTTTATTTACTTTAAATAACAAATACATATATTAATGGCATGTGTGAAAGTCTCATTTGACAAAATTAATATGTATCAAATCAAATCTTGTATCAAATACAAATACACATTAATTATTAATTGACAAAATCCCCTAATGCATGTATTTTCGTTTAACCGGTTAAACGATTCGAATTAACTCATTTAATATGGTGAAGTATTATGAATAATCTATATTATTCATAACGTATTGCACAAGTTCTCAACGCGTACACTTCATATTGTGAGACTCTCTAAGTTTAGGTTTATCCGTCACAGAATCAAATTTCGTATCCATAATTAACCCACTCGTAAATTATGACGACCGCGGATAATCTCGCTAAACTATATAAGTCGAGGTCATTGCATACGTATAATTTCTCCGTCACACGCCATCAATATTATATTGGAGATATAGATAAGAATATCAAATCC
>SKCR01005465.1:0-25795 GCA_019454045.1 Zanthoxylum bungeanum | reverse complement strand
CACTTGTTGAAATAATGAGCCTAAGTTTTACTATAAATACAAATTTATTTGTGAGTTTTAGACATCCCAACAATTAAGCTTCATATAAAGAAAACTTAGAGAGTGTAAAGAAAATGAAGTTTTTTGTAAAATTTAAACACTTGTAAATTTTGTTCTTATAGTAATAGAATTCGATTTTTCCTTATAAACAATCTTCAGTGATTAGAGAATCACTACAAGTGGTATCAGAAGCTTTTGGTTATACATTGAGGTTGTAAAATTGAAGAACGAAACTCGATTCGGAAAATTCGAGTTTCAGAAAAGTTATCAAAAATCAATTTTAAGCATACCATCAGCTTGTTCATGTCGAGACGAGTACGGTGGTATTTTCCGACGACCAAACAGAGACCGGACCAGCCCGCACGCGCCGGGCAGACTACTCTCCACGCGCCGACACATGCACGCTTCAGAGGTCGAAGATGACACAAGTGTTCGTCACGTCAATTGCCACATCATCGCCACGTCAGTAGTTCCAGAAACAGTCAACTACCCACGTCATCGTCATGCCATCAGTTCCGGCACAGTCAGCTGCCACGTCAGCAGTTATGACATAGTCAGTTATCATGTCAGCATTTTCGGTACAATCAGCCGCCTCGTCAATGCCACGTCAACGGTTCCGGCACAATCAACTGCAAAGTAAGTAATAATGATACAATCATCTGTCATGTCAGCTGCCACGTCATCTACCACATCAACATACTTGATAAATTTCATTGAGCCCTTGAAACCTCTGAAATTTACATTTTAGCCGTATAAATTTTAAAAATTTACAAATCGGTCCATAAGTCAGATTTGGACCAACGAAGAGTCAAATCCACTATTTTCAACCGTTCCGGATGAGAATCCACACAGATGAGAATCCAGCCGACATGTTAACAAAGGTAGTTACTTGGGACAAGTTAGAGTTATGCATAAACATAGCCGGAATGGCTGTGAGATGAAAATCATTCCAAATGCAGCTGGAGAGGGAAAATTGACAAATTCAGCTGCATTAATGGTTGTCAATTACCTTCATGCAAGCCTCCAATATACTTTAGGTGGAGTTTGAAAAATAGACAAGTTTCTAAAACTATTTTCGGTGGATTACTATTCACTTGTTTAAATTATGAGTCTAAATTTTACTATAATTACATAGCTCATTTGTGAGCTTTAGGCATCCCAATAATTAAGCTTCATGTAAAGAAAACTTAGAAAATGAAAAGAAAATAAGGTTTTTTGTAAAGTTTAAACACTTATCAATTCTGTTCTTGTAGTAATAAAATTCAATCTTTGATCAGAGAATCACAACAATGATTTGCTTCATATTTTGCCAATGCCTTTTCTCCTTTTTTTTCTTTTTTTAAATTTATTTTTCTTTCAAAATCTTTCGTACAAGAAAGGGTATCTGCTAAACAAAGTAAGCCATGTGATGGTAACACATTTGAAAAGCCCAATATCAATTTCTTTTTTAATTTTTTTTTTTTTGTAAATTATCACAAGCAGCCCAAAAAGATTGCAGCATAATAAAGCCCAATATCAATATCAATTTTTTTTTTTGGGGTAAATTGTCACAAGCAAGAAGCAACACAAAAAGATTGCATCATGAAACGGAAAATCCAAAATTTATTGAAACTCTCACTTATAAGTGGAGGAAAACCTAATAAACAAGTCATTTAGGAAAATAAAATGAAGGTGAATCAATACTTTCTAGAGGGATAGAACTAATAGTAAAATAAGAAAAATAATTAATACCATCCAAAAACTTAGAAGATCATCATACACCAAAATCGTACTAAAGGATCTTCTCGATAAATATGAATAACAATCAAATTCATAAAACATGCAAAATTAAGAATATCATCCCAGATGTCACGCATATTCCAAGATGGAAAATTGCATGTGTTAAACTAATTAACCACAACTTGAGAATTTGATTAAACCATAATCCTCTTAATAATAATTAAAAAACAAAAAAAAAAAAAAAAAAAACAAGTTCCAATAACAAGTTTGTATCAAAACCAATAAAATGGTTCTCTATGAATACTGAAGTCAACTCATTAAGGCTATTGAAAGAGGTATCAAATAACCAACCATTACATTAAAAGCCAAATATAAGGTGAGTGCAAAGTTCTAGAAATGTTTTCAAAATTGAACCAAATCCAGATTTGAGAGCCCATGCCACCTTCACCTGATGCTTCAATGCAGTTGACTTTTTACTGTTCAACTATTTGGCGTTGACTTGTTTCAGTCTGCTCATCTCTTTAATGCATCTACTTATTACACACCGTTTCTATTATGAATTTATGATTGTGTTTTTTTTGTCTTTATTGAAATTTGATTAATAATGGGGAAGCATGGTTGTCTGAAATCATAAGAGAGAAACATATCTTTTATATATATAGTCATATTCAGGTCATATATATTTGGATAATTTATTATTCAGATGCACGTAAAGTATTAATATTTTGTCGTGTAATTTTTTTAACATTTTTTACACAATAAAATACTAATACTTTGCGTGCATCCGGACAATAAATTGTCTACATGAACTTATCCCGAGAATGATTATATATATATATATATATAATCAGTCAATATCTTACAGTCCACATAAAATCCACATTCAGTTAAAAGACATAAGACTTTTTTTTGTCTCTATCTGTCCTTACAGTCCACATAGCAAACAAGGCCATATTTTGCGTGTACCCGGTGTGAAAGCTCAAAATGTGCTCTTTTTTATTTCACAACAACAATAATTGGAAACAACTCAGTTGATTATTTCTATTATATTCAAGATATGATATTACCATTCTAGAGAACCTGAGCTACAAAGTGTCATTGTGTTCTCCATACCAGAACCAATAGAAGCTAAAACATAGACATATTAACTTGCACAAGTACTTGGATTCTACTGAAGATAAGTGAAATAATTTTTCACGTTCAAAGACGTTATTTTAGATAGAAAATTATATTTGTACTCTAATATTTAAGAAAAGAGACATAAAATCTTTTAATATTTTTAAAAAGAAATTTAGACCCCCATTTGATAATAAGTTTTGGTATTTTGGATAGAAAAAATTATAATTTAATATATATTATACATTCTCACACATCATTCTTAGAATAGTACTAATAATTTAATTCTTAAAACAAATATAATATGTTAAGAAATATATTATTAAAACATTAAAGGGTTTTATGTCTCTTTATTTCGTCTCCTATATCTAATAATATTATAATTTATTTCTTATGTGGCAAAGTCACAGTGAACTTAGAACATCCCCAAGTCTATACGTGTAAAGTAACGTAATAATCAGCTTAACAACTTTTATACAGTTAATTAATATTATTTATTTCCCACCTATAGTTTTTTTTAAATAAAATAAAATAAAGCTAAAAACAAAATCAAATTTGAGAAGATTCTCTGTTATTCTGACATGTTGCCGCTTAACAAATTAATGGGCGAATAAAGTCAATTGCCTGATGACACCACCATCTCTCCAGCTGAAACCAAATAAGGCCATATTTTGGTGCCCCTTATTATTTTGGGCCCTGGACAGTTGCCCTTGTGGCACTGTGACAGGGCCGGCCCTGCAATAAATTATCTACATGAACTTGACCTGAGAATGATTTTATATATATATACACACACATACACACACACGGTCAGACTCCAGTCCACACCTTACAGTCCACATAAAATCCACAATTAGCTAAAAGACAGAAAACTTTTTGTCTTTATCTGTCCTTACAGTCCACATAAAATTCACATGAACCTTACCTTAGTCTGATCATGTGTGTGTACACACACACACACACACACACACACATATATATATAAATTATGTTGATGGTGTTTTTTAGACACTATGATATTTAAGCAGCACGGCATGGGTAAAATGGTAAATTCCCTCCTTGGTCAAAATCATTAAAAAGGACCATCATGACCGACCACATAAGTGAGGGTCGAGCACTTAATGGTAGGTGACCGACCACTTCGGTTCGGATGACCGGGCATTATCAGATCGGCGGAAGCATTCTCAGTTCAAAGGACCATCATGACCGACCACATAAGTGAGGGTCGAGCACTTAATGGTAGGTGACCGACCACTTCGGTTCGGATGACCGGACATTATCAGATCGGCGGAAGCATTCTCAGTTCAAAGGACCATCATGACCGACCTCATGAAGACCGACCAGATAGCGAGATATGCTCCAGAAGATGACACCCTATTCTTGCGGATAAGACGACAAGTTATCCTATTTTCATGGGGAAAACTGGTGAGACATAGTCCTAGTAGGATAAAGAAAGTAAAGGTAATTTTGATTAGGAATCCTTATGGGAAAAGAGAATAGTTTTGACTAGGAAATTCTTATAGGAGAAGGAATATGATTTCTACACTATTATAAATAGAATGGTAGAGTGTGCATAAAAGGGAGGGACAATGGGAGAGCATTAAGAATCATCATCAGAATCATTACCATCAGACTTGTAAAAAACAAGAAGCAGAGCCGAGAAGTGTGTTTGAGTAATAAAAGCATCATCCTTTTTGTGCCCGTGGACGTAGGTCGGACCAAGATCCGCCGAACCACGTTAAATCTCCTTGTCGATTGGCGTATTTATCTGTCTTTTGCTAAGTTTGCTTTTGGTCCCCCATAACCAAACAAATTCACTATTGAGGGAGGATTGTCTCGGGAGTAAAAAACCCTTATTGCCCCTGAGACAAAAATCTGCCGTCAACAGTTGGCGCCGTCTGTGGGGACTCAACAAAAAGTGGCTCGCGTAGTAAGACGATGGCAGAAGGTGGAAATCGCCAGTCGTCGGGGAGTTCAACAGCAGAATGGATGGAGAAAATAGAGGAAAATATGAAAGATAGGGAGGAAAATCAAAACCTGTTGAAATCCATGATGAACAGACTGGAGAGGATGGAAGAAACGAATAATGAGAAGCTTGAAGCCGGAGCCAGTCGGAGGAGAGGCGAAATAGCGAAAGGAAAAGGGTCGCCGATGTGAGTGATGACGATGAACCGATGAGGAAGGGTCCCTACGGGATGAGGTCCGTAGTAGTAGAAAAAGATTTACAAATGGAGGATACGTGGGAAGAAGAAGATGGGAGACAATCACCAGATTCTTCCTATGATAGCCCCCGCGACACCAGAATGGGAGATATGAAGCATGGTGAAACTGGACGGGAAGTCTCAAGTCATGAGGAACGCCGCACCCGTGGTAACAGACGCGAAGGAGGCCGCGGGAGGCGGCGTAGTGACACAGATGGCAGTATAAAGTCTTGGTTAAGAAAAAAAATGGCCAAGTGGGGAGTAAACCCCAAGATTGATACAACAGATGCTCGGAACGGTGAGGTTGAATCTCCCTTCACAGAAGAAATAAGGTCGGCAAAATTCCCAAGACATTTCAACATACCATCCATGACGCCCTACAAAGGCCATTCAGATCCAAAGTCCCATAGTGAAAGTTTCGTCCTATTGATGGAGGTCCAAGGGGTAGTAGGGGATGCCATTTGCAAAGTATTCCCCCTAACCTTGGGCGGGTCTGCCATTCTGTGGTTCAGAAGTCTTGCCCTGGGAAGCATCAGTAGCTTCACTCAACTCAGAAGGTCATTTGTTCGACACTTCAAATGGGCATGCGTCCCAAAGAAAATGGTGGGAGAATTGAGACTGATTAAGCAAGGGGATGATGAGCCCCTGAGGAATTTTATTGAAATGTACCACAATTTGGTGCTCGAGGTCGGAGCGTACGAGTCATCGGAAGCGCTAGAAAGTCTCAAGGGAGGTCTGAAGGTCGGGAAGTTGTGGACTCACCTGAGGATTCAAGACGTATCGGATTATGCCACTGCCCTGGAGTTGGCCATGAAGTTTATCTTAATAGAGGAGGAGAAAAAGATTGCCCGGGGAGTAGACACCCGAAAGGCTAAGATACTCAGGTCAGACAATCAGTGGGATTCGATTAGAAATTTGAGGAGACCAATCCCGGAGCAGAAGAAACTCAGACCGACACCTCTGAGTAGTCATGTTGAAGAGATAAAGTCATATGTCCAAGTCAACCGTGTCGCAGGGAGAACAGTATACACCCCTCTGAACAAACCCATGGCCCATATAGTTCGGGAAATCCAGTATAAAGGTATATTGGCCGAGCCTAATTTGAGGAGGTTCCCGATTGAGGAGGGAAATAGTAGGGCATACTGTATCTACCATAACGTAAGGGGACATGCCACGAATGGGTGCAGAGACCTGCGGGAGCAGGTGGAAGACTTGGTGAAAGAAGGCTATCTCAGTGTGTACATAGACCATTCGGTTTTTTGAGGTCTACCAAGTTGATAGCGGAAGTCATCCGGTCGGATGCGTGGAATGCTGAGATGCAGAGAGGATGTATTAAGAAGAGCCTTGCTTGTAGTGACCCTTGTAGAGTTGCAAGAAAGGCAACAGATCCCAAAAAGGTGAGTAAGACCTTTTCTGTCTTAGGTTGACATTTGATTATGCTTTTTTGTTATGGCTCACACAATGGTTTTGATATTTGTTTTACGGCTCGGGTCTGCTCTTGTACCGCCGAGTCCGTTTTGCGATATATGTTTTACGGCTCGGGTCTGCTCTTGTACCGCCGAGACCGATGTTTCCTTCCGGCTCGGGTATGCTCTTGTACCGCCGAGACCGATGTTTCCTTCCGGCTCGGGTCTGCTCTTGTACCGCCGAGACCGATGTTTCCTTCCGGCTCGGGGTCTCCTGTTGTACCGCCGAGACCGATGTTTCCTTCCGGCTCGGGGTCTCCTCTTGTACCGCCGACAAGTTATCCTATTTTCATGGGGAAAACTGGTGAGACAGAGTCCTAGTAGGATAAAGAAAGTAAATGTAATTTTGATTAGGAATCCTTATGGGAAAAAGGAATAGTTTTGACTATGAATCCTTGTGGGAAAATGGAATAGTTTCAACTAGGAAATTCTTATAGGAGAATGAATATGATTTCTACACTATTATAAATAGAATGGTAGAGTGTGCATAAAGGGAGGGACAAGGGGAGAGCATTAAGAATCATCATCAGAATCATTACCATCAGACTTGTAAAAAACAAGAAGCAGAGCTGAGAAGCGTGTTTGAGTAATAAAAGTATCATCCTTTTTGTGTCCGTGGACGTAGGTCGGACCAAGATCCGCCGAACCACGTTAAATTTCCTTGTCGATTGGCGTATTTATCTGTCTTTTGCTAAGTTTGCTTTTGGTCCCCCATGACCAAACAAATTCACTATTGAGGGAGGATTGTCTCGGGAGTAATATTCTCATATTGCCCTGAGACCGAAATCAACCGTCAACAAATTATATTAAAAATATTTTTTTACTATTAAAATTATTTAAAATCTCTTGATATAATATGTTTAAAAACACTAGTTACTTTGGTTTTGGTGGTTTTCGTACATACACGTTTTATGTATTAGTTTTAAATTATAGTCGGATAGTGTTGTTTAGCTTTGAAATATGTATATATCCATCCAACATATGGTTAAAAGCATTAAAAAATAAAATAGTTAGTGTATGTTTGGTATGACTTAGATCTCTTTTTAATGTAAAAAGTGATTTTCATTTTTTTTTTATGTTGTTTGATTCTAATTTGAGTATAGCTTTTAAGGATTAATAAAATTATTGTGTACCTACTTGGAGAAGATCAAATTTTAGATTTTTGAAATTTAAAGATTTAAATTATTTAAAATATCCTTATTTTCATAACATAAATTTTAAAACACTTTTCTATGAAAATAATTTTATAATTTTTAATAAAGTTCATATTAATAACCAAACAACTAAATTTTTTAATTAAAAAGCCTACTAGTAGAAAAAACTTATATAAAAAAATTATTTAAAAATTATACCAAACACAACCTTTCAATTCACAAAAGCACTTTTAAGTAGACATTATTTAGAGGATAATTCTCATAAAAGTCTAATGTATCCATGGTGTATTAAATTTGTGTGAAAATTAAAACATGAAAGAGCAAGATTTTTTTGTAACCCTCGGGTCAAAGATGTCATGTTTATGTCTAAAGCATGAGGAAACATAACAACAATGGTGAGACCTCCTAGTTGTGAGAAATAGACCGAATTTTGAAAAATCCTATGTGATTTTAAATTTATTTATTTAAGTTAAAATTTAGTAAAAAATAATAAGAATATTAATTTAATATTTTAAAAATTGAAATTTTATAAAATTTTAAAAATATTAATAAATTAAATTTAAATTAAATTGAAAAATGATTTTTCAAAACTTGACCTATTTATCGGGATGCATGCACCGACAAATATTGAAAGCAGTAAATTAAGGGGCGTACGTTCTCATACAATACAAGAGCTAGTAATTAATTTAACAGGAAGGCTGTCATCTTTTTAATATATTGCCCAGCTGTTACTGACAGACAGCGATCATCTATTGCAAGAGAGCCAAAACCACTTAACTTGTTTCTTATGTTGCAAATTCACTTGCATATTCAATTTCTACAATAGCAATAATATTTCACTATATTATGCTACTATAGCAAAGCTGGTCCGGCGACTCCCAACATCGCTTCATGAGAGGACGTGTTTATGATAGTCGATGATGTCTTTAACTAATAAAATGCATTTTGGGTAGACGTAAGACTTTGAGAGGTTAGGTTTTTGGAGTTGGTTTTGATAAGATTCCACAATCAAGATAATTGAAGGGAGAAAATCAAGGAATCTCAATTTTTGAATCTTTTGTAATTATCTAGTAGTTAATCATTTCCTTTCATTGTAATCTCTTTCCTATTTTAAATTTCAAACAATGTGTATATATAGTGCTAAATGGCATTGTGAATAATAAGAAAAAAGATATTTCTTCAAACTTCTACATGGTATCAGCGCCCAGATCCCTTCTCTAATTTTTTTTTTCCAACATCACTTGCCAACTTTTCTCCATCCTCTGTTCCAATGGCCTCCGACGGTACCCAAAATGTCATCCCAACACCCAAGAACCTACAAAACCTTTGATCATAGTTGCCATCCACAACTCCATCAAACTCACATCAACGAATTATCTCTCTCTTGGAAAACCCAAATTGAAGCCATTCTCATCGGCTATGATTTACAAAAACACATTGATGGAAATCATCACACCCCACCACGTACCATCACCACAAATAATGTCACTACTCCAAATCCCGAATATCACACCTGGCTACGCCAAGACAAACTAATCTTTGCAGCTCTGGTCGGCACCCTATCACCATCGCTAGTTCCTCTCATCACCCAATCCACCACCACCTATGAAGCCTGGCAAACCCTTGCCAACACCTATGCCCGCCCGTCTCGTGGTCACATCAAACAACTCAAAGATCATCTTAAACACATCACCAAAGGCCCTAAAACCATTACCGAATACATGCAATTCATCAAAACCACAGCCGATCAACTTGCCGCCCTTGGAAAACCTCTTGACCATGAAGATCTAATTGAAAAAGTACTTGACGGACTTGACGATAACTATCAGTCCATCATCGACTCTGTCAATGGCCGTGATTCCACTATTCTCTTTGATGAACTCCATGAAAAACTCATCAACAATGAGTTATCTCTCCACAACAGGACCAGCTCCCCTTCCCACCCGGCATCCGCGCATCCCACCAATGTTCGGACCTACAACCGACCTCATCCTAATAACACTTCCCAGACCGGTCGGTTTGCACCCACCACCAACCCCCAACTTCCCAGAAACTCTTCCACCAACCCTAGAACCGACCGACATCCTCCTCGTCCCTTTCTTGGTCGGTGCCAATGGTGCCGCAATCAAGGCCATGTGGTCTCCCAATGCCCTCTCTTCCGCCAACACTTCCCCGGTGCGCAACCACCAACCTGGTCGACCAACTCGTCCAACCTCGCACGCCCAGTCCCTGGCAATATCAAGCAAATGTTACCACCACCTCTTCATCCAACCCTAACTGGCTTCTCGACAGTGGAGCCTCACATCATGTCACTACTGATCTGAACAACCTTGCTCTCCACTATCCTTATGACGGCACAGATGAAATAATGATCGGTGACGGCACTGCACTCCCCATTTCCCACCACGGTTCTACCTCTCTTAATACTATAACTAACTCTTTTACCTTATCCAATGTTTTATATGTACCCAATATGAAACGTAATCTCATCTCCATTTCTCAATTTTGCAAGTCCAATAACACTTCCATTGAGTTCTTACCCTCTTCTTTCATGTGAAGGATCTCCGCACGGGGGCAGTTCTGTTGCAGCAGGGTCGAACTAAAGATGGTGTATACGAATGGCCGACCTCCCCCACTCGATCCCCTCTAATAGCCTTTTAAAGTGTCAGCACCACTGTCCCTGAGTGGCATCATCGGCTCGGGCATCCCTCGTCGTCCATCTTCAAACGCATCATGTCTTCATTTAATTCTGCTGTCTCTAATTCCTTTCATTCAAATTATCATTGTAATGCATGCCAATGCAATAAAAGTCACAAATTACCGTTCTCTTCCTCCACTCTTACTACATCTGCGCCTCTTGAAGTTATATTTACAGATTTATGGACCTCCCCGGTCTACTCCTTCGACAACTTCAAATACTACATAATCTTTATCGACCATTTCACCAAATACATATGGCTTTATCCCCTAAAGCGAAAATCCGACACCCGTGATGTCTTTGTGCGCTTCAAGGCACTAGTCGAAAAATTCTTCAATCGCCCTATCATATCACTCTACTCTGACAATGGGGGGAATACCAAGCCCTCTCTTCCCTCTTAACAATACATGGGGTCTCCATCTCACTTCTCCTCCTCACACTCCTGAGCACAATGGGTACTCTGAACGTCGTCATCGACATATCGTCGAGACAGGTCTTTCTCTTCTTACTCACTCATCCATGCCGCTCTCATATTGGCCATTTGCGTTCTCCACTGCAATCTATCTTATAAATCGCATGCCCACACCGACCTTACAACATAACTCCCCCTATCTAAAACTCTTCGGTCATATGCCGAACTACTCGAAACTTCACAGCTTTGGCTGTCTCTGCTACCCTTGGCTCCGTCCATACACATCTCACAAACTAGAGTCTCGGTCCTCTCCTTGTGTCTTCGTAGGATATTCTCACACTCAAGGGCTTATCTCTGTCTCGAGCTCGAGCCTTCCACAAATCGACTTTACACCTTCCGACATGTCCGCTTCGTTGAGTCTATTTTTCCCTTTGCCACATCTCCTTTGTCGCCTTCCCGTGCCACTCCTTACACCATCTCTGAATGGTGCTCCATGACCTTACCGGTACTGGACTCACCATTGCAGAATGTCGACTCTGCACCCCCACAGAATTCCACACCCATCAATGCCCCGATCCAACCTCACCCTCCATCTCACATTACTCCCACAAGTACCACCACTTCACAAGCATCAGCAGACCACAGGAGCCCTATCGGGCATAACCAATCCAGAGCATCATCATCCCTTACCAATCAAACCAATTCTGACCGACCACATACAAGTCCACAATTACCACAACTAGACGATCACTCTAACCTCGACCGACCCCATGCGCACACAAGTCACTCACCCCTCACCGATAATCCACATAACAACCGACCTCATACACACAGCCGGGTATCAACCCTCCCCAAAAACACAACCCGCGACACTCCACCTGACCACTCCCGACCACACCCAACACCGACCACACAAATACCAACCGACCACATGACCACTCAACTACATACAGCATCCGTGCCCGACCACACACAAAACAACCGACCACTTGCACACTCAACTGCACAACCCACGCCCGCCCAAACCAAACCGACCACCCATATGAACCCTCCAACTTACCCATGTGTCATTGTCACACGTTCCAAGAACAACCTCCACAAACCAATTCAAAAACTTAACCTTCACGCCCAACTTCAGCAACCTACTCTCGAACCCACCACCATTACCCAAGCCCTCAAGGACCCTAAGTGGCGCCAAGCTTTGTCGGAAGAATATAATGCTCTACTTCGCAATGGGACATGGGAACTAGTGCCACCCTGTCCCGACCAGAACCTGGTCGGCTGTAAGTGGATCTTTCGCACCAAATTAAATGCTAACGGTTCTATTGACAGGTACAAAGCTCGATTAGTTGCCAAAGGATTCCATCAACGTCCTGGCGTGGATTATTATGAAACCTTCAGCCCAGTCATCAAGCCCGACCACAGTTCGGATTGTTCTCAGTCTTGCGGTTAGTCAAGGATGGTCTCTTCGACAACTTGACATCAACAATGCCTTTCTTCAAGGCACTCTCACTGAAGATGTTTATATGTCACAACCTTCGGGCTTCATTGATCGGGATCACCCCAATCACGTCTGTAAACTTCGCAAAGCCATCTACGGCCTCAAACAAGCCCTCGAGCATGGTACCATGAACTGCGTCAATTTCTTCTACGATCCGGCTTCACCAACTCACAGGCCGACACCTCACTGTTCATCTTCACCAACGGCCACACCACACTGTATCTCTTAGTCTATGTCGACGACATCATCATTACTGGAAATGATGTTGCAGCTGTCCGACGATTCATTGACCAACTCTCTCAGCGCTTCTCTCTCAAGGACCTGGCCAACTTGCTTATTTCCTTGGGGTGGAGGTTACTAGCCACAACAATGATCTTTTCCTTAGTCAACGCAAGTACATTGCCGATCTGCTCACCAGAACCCACATGATTGACGCCAAGCCAGCCCCAACTCCTCTCCTCTGGCAAAAACCCGACACTCACATTACAATCTGGATCTCCTTTACCTGATCTGACCGAGTACAGAAATATTGTCGGCAGCCTCTAGTATCTCTCTCTCACTCGACCAGACATTGCTTATACAGTAAACAAACTTTCTCAGTTTATGCATCAACCGACCACTGACCATTGGCATGCAGTCAAGCGTCTACTGCGATATCTCTGTGGCACTCTGGACCATGGCATATTTCTCCGTCGCAACTCCCCTCTCGACCTCCATGCCTTTTCCGACGCTGATTGGGCTGGCAACAAGGATGACTTCACCTCCCCTGGTGCTTACATAGTATATCTGGGTCATAATCCTATTTCCTGGAGCTCCAAGAAACAACGCACTGTTGCACGCTCATCCACTGAGGCCGAGTACCGATCAGTAGCCTCCACTGCTGCCGAACTTCGATGGATTTGTGCTCTCCTTACCGAACTTGGTGTCACTCTCTCTCTCCAACCAGTAATCTACTGTGACAATGTTGGGGCAACCAATTTATGCTCCAATCCTGTTTTCCACTCACGCATGAAACATGTAGCGCTTGACTACCACTTCATCCGGGAACAAGTTCAAAATGGTCTACTCCGGGTCTCACACATCTCTGGAGCTGATCAACTAGCGGACGCCCTCACCAAACCGCTTGCTCGGTCTCCTTTCAATTCACTCAAGTCCAAGATCGGACTCTCTCCACGACCGTCCATCTTGCGGGGGCATGATAAGATTCCACAATCAAGATAATTGAAGGGAGAAAATCAAGGAATCTCAATTTTTGAATCTTTTGTAATTATCTAGTAGTTAATCATTTCCTTTCATTGTACTCTCTTTCCTATTTTAAATTTCAAACAATGTGTATATATAGTGCTAAATGGCATTGTGAATAATAAGAAAAAGAGATATTTCTTCAAACTTCTACAGGTTTATCCTATAGACGGTTAAATAGAACAAATATTTTTTTTAGTGGGGCATTGATCGGAAAAGATGATACCGCATCATATCACTTGGGAAAAATATGGATATTTTGTTAAAAATGATGATCAATCTGAATTAATACTGAATAAAATCTTGTGGTGTCATGGTTTTAGAATTGGATATCATAAACCGTCTAAGAGCACAATATTTTTACAACAAGAAAATGCACCTTTAGCGTCGAAATTATTTTTGACGCTAATTACTACTTTTAGCGTCGAAAAAAATATCTGACGCCAAATGTCAAAATTTAGCGTCACAAAATCATATTCAACGCGAAATTGTGTACTTTTAACGTTGAATATTAAAAACGACGCTAAAAGTAGTAATTTTAGCGTCGAAAAATTTTCGACCCCAAAGGTTTTCAACTATTCCCATTATCTTTGGAGTCGATATAAATTGCGACGCTAAATTTTATACTTTTAGCGTCGAAAAAAATATTCGACGCTGAAAAGTTGACATTTAGCGTTGACTAAATTGCGTCTCTAAAGGTTTATGACGATACCACCGACAGTCCGTTAACCTTTAGCGTCGAAATTCATTTTCGACGCTAAAAATCGGACATTTAGCGTCAAATTTAGTGATTCGATGCTAAAAATATATTAAAATGCAGAATGCCACCAACCCTTCTTCCCCCTCTATTTTTTCTCTCATCCTCTTCAATCTCATCATCTGCAATCTTACTCTCTCATCTGCAACCTCACAACTCTCATACAAATTTTCAATAAAACTGTAATTAATTTTCTATAAGGTAAATCTTCTTTCATATATTTTTATTATTTTTCTTTATATTTGCAAAGAATAATATATATCTCACTTAAGTATTTCAGTTTAATTGTAAAAAATTATGATTTTCATTTTTTATAATTATGTTTATTATATATTTTGTGTTAGTGGTTTATGATGCATATATGTAGATTAGTTAATTAACTAAATATATTTTATTCTGTAAACTAATTAATTAATCAACTAAATATATATGTGTATGCATGCTTAAATAAATAATTAATGAATTGGTGATGTTGATGAGTGTAATATGATGTCTAATAATTATATTTTTATATTTACATATTTGGCTGAAATGGATAGAAATTGGATGAGCTCGGTGGATAGATTGAGTGTTGAATACCGTAATGGAGTGTATGAGTTCATGGAATCGGCAAAGCAACACATTGATGCAGAATGTCGTGTTTGGTGTCCATGTACAAATTGTTTGAATAGGAAAATGAAACAGTTAAATGAAGTTCATAATCATTTATACATGTTGGGAATATCACCAACTTACCGTACGTGGATTTATCACAGTGAGCAGTATAATTCTCAATCACGGTTTATTGATTCCGGTGAAGGGAGCAGTAGTTACAATCAACCTGCAAACGATGAGATAACCGATGCTTTCCATGACTTACAAGGTCCATAACTTGGTCATAGTGTTAGTGGTGACATACCAGTGTTAGGTGGAAATGATCAAAATTTATTTAGTAAACTACTTGATGATGCAAAAAAAATTCCATTTGAAGGTGCTAGAATGTCGATCTTGAATTTCGTTGTGAAATTATTACACATTAAATTGATCAACATAATGACCAATAAAAGTATTGATATGATGCTAGACTTACTGGGACAAATGTTACCGGTTGGAAGCAAATTGCCTAAGTCGTATTACGAGGCAAAGAAAATATTGCGTGATATGGGAATGAGGTATGAATCCATTCATGCTTGTAAGTATGACTGTGTATTATTTCGTGCCGAGTATGAATCACTTGAATATTGTCCGATATGTGGTGAAAGTCGGTACAAAGTCCGTGGTATGGGGAAGAAAGTGCCTCAAAAGATATTACGATATTTCCCATTAACGCCTAGGCTGCAGAGGTTGTTCATGTCACGACACACAGCGACTGACATGATGTGGCATCATGAAAAGAGGATCAGTATGGAGGGCATACTCAGACATCCTGCGGATGGAACCGAGTGGAAGGAATTTGATGACATGTACCCCCGTTTCGCTGAGGACTCCCGTAATGTCAGGTTAGGTCTCGCGTCTGATGGTTTTAACCCGTTTGGGAATATGTACAACTCTTACAGCATGTGGCCCGTTATTGTTATTCCATATAACTTACCTCCATGGAAATGTATGAAAGATCCGTTCATGTTTATGTCATTGTTTATCCCTGGTCCACGTTCCCCTGGTAAAGATATGAATATTTACTTGAGACCATTGATCGAGGAGTTACAAACATTATGGAATGTGGGTGTGCATACCTATGATGCAGCTTCTGAGCAGTATTTTCAGATGCATGCCGCATTATTATGGACCATTAATGATTTTCCAACTTATGGTTCATTATCTGGATGAAGCACTAAGGGATACATGACATGTCCAGTTTGTGCGGGTCAAACACCTTCGCAACGATTACGGAATAAAATAGGATACACAGGGCACATGAGATTTCTTGAGTTGAGTCATCCTTGGCGGAGAAGTAAATTATTCAACGGTCAACAAGAACCTCAGAGTATGCCCAGTCCATTGTCTGGATTCGACATACTTTGCCAACATCAACATCTCAGAGACAGCACACCAGGGAAACATCCTAATAATAGAGATAAAAATCGAAAACGTCAACCTGAAGAGTTGAATTGGACATGAAATAGTATTTTCTTTGAGTTAGAATATTGGGGGAGTCTGAGTCTGCGACATAATTTGGATGTAATGTATATAGAAAAAAATATATGCGAGAGTTTAGTGGGCACACTCTTCAATATTCCGGGTAAGACGAAAGACACTGTAAATGCTAGATTGGACCTACAAGATCTTAGAATTCGCAGTGAATTGCATTTACAGGTCACTGCTCGAGGTCTTATTAAGCCACCTGCTAGTTACGTGCTAACTCAATCAGAGAGAAAATCATTATGTGATTGGCTGAAAATGGTTAAATTTCCTGATGATTATGCATCGAATATTGGACGTTGGGTCAGAGATGATACAATAACGGGGTTAAAGAGTCACGACTGTCATGTGCTTCTGGAGATTCTCCTTTCTGTTGGCATTCGACCTTATCTGCCACCGAATGTATGCGACGTCGTACTTGATCTATGTGGCTTCTTTAAACAATTATGTCAGAGGACATTAACCACATCTATTATTGACGAACTTGAGCGAGGAATCGTGATAATCCTGTGCAAGCTGGAGCGAATATTGCCACATGTTTTTTTCTTATGTGATGGTATATTTGGCCGTGCATTTACTTCCGAAGCTAGGAAGGAGGTCCTGTCTATTACAGATGGATGTATCCCATTGAGAGGTACTATACAATTTTAAATATTACATTCTTAAATTTGATTTTGCATTAAATTTATTATTAATGCAAATTTTTTATCGTATCTGCAGGGCTTTGGGACATTACAAACAATATGTGAAAAATAAGGCGCGGCCTGAAGGGTCAATAGCAGAGGTTGTTTTAATAAGTGAGGCAATAACATTTTGTTCGATGTACATGCAGAATATTGAAACTCATTTTAATCGTCGGCCACAAAACTATGATGGAGATGCAAGTAATCAGCAAGATATTACAGTGTTCCGTCGAAATTACAGACCGTTTGGAGCAGTAGGTGTCAAATTACTAACATTGGAGGAAGCTCAACATGCGCATTGGTTTATATTGAGTAATTGCGATGAAGTGCAATCGTATTTAACGTAAGTCTTATAGGTGCATACGTGTATTTTTATTGTCTTACATTAACGTAACTCATTTTTTGTAGGCAACATATTATCATGCTAGAATGTGGTGGTGACCACAACGTTGATGGAAGACACAAAAAAGAATTTCCTAAATGGTTTGAGATAACTGTAAGCCCTAACATTGTCTATTTATTTTTATCCTAACAGTAAATATTTCAGTTTGTTATATTAACACATAAATATTATCATGTGTTAGATAAACAACCAAGTGCAAAATGGTCAACTGGACTCGTCATCTTCGTTAGTTTCATTGGCATATGGGCCTCAAAAGCAGGCTTACGAATACAGTGGATGCATTATGAACGGAGTTAGATTTCATACCGAGCAGCGAGATGTTTCACATGTCACTCAGAATTATGGAATTGTAGTCCCATGAGAACAGGCTAAGATATTGTTGACTTTTACGGAGTGTTGCAATCAGTCATTGAGTTGATATACAGACCCAGACGACGTATTGTGCTATTCGAATGCAAGTGGTTTGACACAAATGCCAGAAAGAGGAGAATTCAAGTTAGTAATCATCTAACGTCAATTAATGTTCAACATTATTGGTACAAGAATGATCCATACATTTTTTGTACCCAAGCACGGTCTGTGATTTATATATCTGATCCAAATCTAGGAAATGGATGGATGGTGGTAGAAAAATTACAACATAGGGGCATTTGGGACACACGGGAGAAAGATAGTGTTGAAATATCAGATGAAGCACAACAAGTCTCTGACAACTTTGAAGTTCCTGAACATATATTTCATTTACCAAATGTCACCGTTCCTGAAAATATCACGTTAACTCGAGAAAATACAGACGTTGAGATAATTCATCATTCTCAAGTTAGCGTGGAAGCAGCAAATGAAGAAGAATTCGAAACTGAAGATGACTTCGAGTCCAGTCACGAATCCTCAAATACCGAAGATAATAGTGACTAATTTAGTTAGTATATGATGTGATGGATGAATAATTTTTACTATTATAATGATGGTTGTTGTTGTTTTGAATTATTATCATCATGGATGATTGATTGTTGTTGTTGTCATGAATTATTATT
Organism: Zanthoxylum bungeanum; assembly: GCA_019454045.1. Lineage (NCBI taxonomy): Eukaryota > Viridiplantae > Streptophyta > Magnoliopsida > Sapindales > Rutaceae > Zanthoxylum > Zanthoxylum bungeanum. Next base: position 7,252 of record SKCR01005465.1, on the reverse strand, counting down.
ATATCATGGTTGAATGGTTGTTTTTGTTATTATTAATATAATTATTATCATATTATTATTATTATATGTAACATTTAGCGTCAAAAAATTAAATCGACGTTAAAAGTCTAACATTTAGCGTCGAAACACTAAATCAATGCTAAAAGTATAATATTTAGCGTCGAAATAAGTTAATCGACGCTAATTGCTAAATATTAGCGTCGATTAAGTTTTTGACGCTAAATGTAAAAAATTAAATTTCCCTCGAAAAAAATACCATATTTTTTAGTTAGCCGCCACTGTTTTTGCGTAGAAAAATTGACGCTAAAATAAACAAATTGCGACGCTAAAGGCTTATTAAAATCCCTAATTCGGTTTCCCCTCATTCTTCTCTGCTTCACCGAATTAATGCTTCCCATCATTCTCTCTACTTCACCAGATTCAATATTCAACTCACATAATCGAATAGCAAGAATCAAGTAATTTTAACCCAAATCCTATTTCTCTGTTTTTATTTTTATTTTTTTTACTCTGTTCATGGGTTTGCCTATTTACTCTGTTTGGATACTTGATGATGCACATTTATTTACTGTTTTTGAACTGGGTTTGACCAAAAATTACATTTTGTTTAGCAGCTTTAATGAAACTTCAGTTTTTGATTGTCAACATTCAATTTTTTGTTGATGGTTTGTTGTTTATTGTTATTGTTTACTCAAATACATTGTGGGTTGGTGAGAGAAGCGATGAGAAAACAGAATTTTGAAAAATTTGTGGAATATGCTATTGGGTGTGTCTGAATTTGCTTATTTTCAACTGGGTTTGTGTTTTTATTGCTTAACCAGAGCTAGGGCTTGAATTTGATTCATTTTGTTTTGGGGAAAAAAGAATTGTTGCTTGGAAAAAAGAATTGTTTTTATTAGCTGTTCTGGTTGCAGAACAACAGCAATGCTGCTATACTATAACCCAGAACAACAACATTTGCTGCTGTTCTGGTGCAGGGAACAATGTAACGACGGATAATTCAGATCAGAATGGTCCAGTGCAGGGGACAAATCAATAGGAAATGTTATTTTCTTTCTTTGTAAGAATAAAAATCCCTTCTATGAAATGAAAGAGTTTCACGGGAATTGTCTTGATAATTGGATATCATTGAGAAATAGGAAGAAATGTTATCGAACGATTTCCTGCAATTATTCCCAGTATGGAATGAGTAAAAAATCAAGCTACATGTCTCGATCTATACAGATCAGCAGCAAATGCTGCTAAACTGTAACCAGAACAGCAGAGGCTTAGGCCCTTGGTGATGTTTAAGTCCCGTAACCGTTAATATCAAAGGTTGAGGTTGACAGTTAGAATCTAATAATTTATATTGAGCAATCCATGTGTAATGATAAAAGTTTATATGGTTATTAAAATATTGAAATTTCATTAGCATCATTATGATTTTTTTTTTTTTTGTCATTGATAGTGTCGAAATTGTTATTTTGCAGATGGCACCGGGCAATCGCAGATGGGCTAATGCGACTCCATCTACATCTGTAAGGACAAATGCCCCTACTGAAGTCTCTGCTAGCACATGTGACTCGAGTACAGCGAAGGATTGAGGACGCACCTGTGGCCTGGGGTTTGTTAAGCACGTTAAGGCTCACGGCCGTATCCGGATTGAGATATCAGATGATGGACAAAGACAAATCAGACAACATAATTCAGCGCTTACTACAACCATATGTGCTGCAGCTCGGTTTGAAGCTCCCCAAAACTACGTTTCTTGGAGAAAGATACCGTGGGAGACGAAAATCAACCAGCTCTTCCCTTCGCTACTTGTGAGTTTCCTTACGGTATTAAGTTTTCGATATTATTTGTTAGTTAAAATTTTTATTTTATACTCATTTTTACTTGGTTGTTATTCCTGTAGGAGTGGTTCGACTTCGATCTTACCAAAGTTAATGTCCAACAATATCTTGACTACCACATGGGGAAAAGTTATAAGGATTATAGGACAAAAGTCCTGAAACTAATATTCGACGAACATTGACCTTCGGATGCTCCAAAACATAAGCCAGATTTTATAGAGGAGCAAGACTTGACATTCTTGTGTGAGCTTTGGTCTAGCGAGAAACACGAGGTAAATTTAAAATAAACAGAAATTTATAATTCTCTTTGTTTTGGTACTTACAGTGTTGTTAAATGCAGAATAAATGTCACACAAATGCGGAGAATCGAAGTCACTTGCGTTTTAACCCACCGTGGAGGTTCCAAGCCATTTATCCAATATCGTGCCGAACATTCTGAGGTAAATATATCATAACCTGAAATTTAACAATTCATTATTTTTACTAATGTGGAATAATAGTACAATTATTTTATGTTTTTAGCATAGTAGCACAGGTGAAATGCAATCATTTCCAGATTTTTTTCTTAGTGACACATTACAATGAGAAAAAAAGGATCAATGAAGAAGCCGAACGCTGCTATGTAAGTTTAAGTTTTAAAATAAAATAATTATTAATTTAAATTTAATTTTTTCTTTTCAAATTCTAACATTAACTTAATTTTTTTTTAACAGAACGAAATGTGGAGCTCCAACATCAAACTCAAGAGACATGTCCGACCCGATACCAGATGAGCAGTTGTCGCATTTGGTTTTCAAGAACCAGACATCGTACAATGTCGGCCTTGACACTCGTAAGAAGCCGACGTCATCTGTACACACTATTGTTTCTTCGGACACTGACTCGTGCCTTCGAGACCAGCTAGCCACCACCCAAGACGAGCTGAAGAAGACTAAATAGGACTACTACAGGTCAAGGTGGACCACGAGAAGAAGTTGGAGCAGTTCGACCAGTAGATACGGGCTTTCTGGGAGATGTTGGAGGCCTCACTCGGCCGAGGTGCATCGGGCTCGAGCGCCCCCCATCACAGCAGCAATAAATTTTATTTCCATTGTATAAACATTTAGAACATAGTTTTAATATTATATGTATTTTTTTAATAAATTTTTATTATAATAATAAAATAATTATTAGAATATTTCCTAATTGTGCTATTAATCAGGAATTTTTTTTGAAATAATATTTTTTTAAAATATTAAATTGAATATTTTAGAGTAAAATATGTAAATATTTTTTTTTTTTTTTTTTTAAAAAATATTTTTAAACTTTTTTCGTCTAAATATTCGACGCTAAAAGTGTTATTTTTAGCTTCGAATTTAGCGACGCTAAAAGTTTAACTTTCGCCGCTAAAAGTATACAAATATTATTATTTTTAATTTATTTTAGGGTCGAAACTAAACGACGCTAAAAGTCTCATTTTTACCGTCGAAGTATTTCGTCGCAATACATGAACTATAGCGCCGGGAACTCTTATTTTTCGTCGAAATAAATTGGACGCAAACTAAGAATTTTTAGCGTCGGTAATCTCTATTTCGACTCTAATTGTCGTTCTCGTCCACATTTTAGCGTCTAATTTTGACGTCTAAATTGTTCGACGCTATTTACTGTTGGCGTCGAACAATTAACTTTTGGCGTCGATTGTTTTCGACGCTAAATGACATATTTTTTGTAGTGCTTTCTGGTGAGCTGGATCATCACCAGGGTTATTTGAAAATTGAAATATTAGCTTTTAATGAGTTTTGAATTTGAATCCCTGCGCAGCAGCGTTTATTTGAAGAGGCCATTGCCTAACATTGGTGAAACATTTTTAATGATCAATAGCTGTAATCAGCCACAGATGGATGAAAGTAGAAATTCAGTAATAAATTGGATATTTTCAAGTAAACCATTAATTATGGAGTGTTTTTATATGTTATACAATTTAGAGTATGTATGAAATTAGGTTAATATATGTAACTTTTAATCCTTTACTGTAAATGCAACTTTCAATTATACTTTATTGTGCATATCAGTTCATGTAACTTTCATGGTGTGTTTAGTTGCGGAATGAGGGAATGTGAATCATTTCCATTAAATTTATTTATTTTTTGAAATTGAATGAAAATGAGAATGAAAATTACCCGGGCCACACATTTTGGATTTGGGAATGAGAGTCTCATTCTCATTATTGATAAGAAATTACAATATTATCCATAAAATAAATAAATAATTAATATTAATTTATAAATAATAAATAAAATATAGTAATAATTAATAATAAATAATATCTAATATTTTAATATTAGTAATTTAATACATTAATAAAGTAATAATTAATTAATATTTAATTTATAAATAATAAATAAAATCAATCAATAATTAATATTAAAATAATATTTTAATATTTTAATAACTGATAGGACCATCTAACGGAGAGGAATGCATCGTGCCAGGTATGTCTGAACGACTGGTTGAAATGATTAATCGTGCTGATGCTTTTATTGCTTTGCCAGGTGGCCTGGGCACGATGGAGGAAATTTTTACAGTCCTATCTTGGGCGAACTTGAACATACACCAGAAACCAATTGAACTGTTTAACGTTGACGAATTTTATGACTTTCTTTGTGTGTTTCTTGATGATGCCCGGAGAAATGGGTTCGTGTCAAAACCTGTAAAAGATATACTCTTCACTGCCAGAACTGCCCATGATTTAATTGACCAACTTTTAGCATTTGAATCACAAATTGACCATATCCTTTCCAAGATTAACTAGTCTGATAATGATCGTGGTAAGAAGCGTCAGATAAATTTTTTTTTTTGAGGTAGAATTCCAGCTAACCAGGTACTGTCTTCTAAACTATTCTTCTATTTTTTAGACATTGGGGACAATGTCTCAATTAGGTTTGGGGGAGGGAAATAGTTGATTAGTAGTTTTTTTAATTTTTTTCATTGTGTTGTTTTTTCTTGGTTTTTAGTCAAAAATTTTCCAAAAATTAAAAAATATTAAAAATTATTTTGTGTTTTTATGTTTTTAATTTGACTAACCAGGAGAAATTGGTGTGAAATAGTTGTGTAAGGAATTTCCACTCTTGAGACGTATCTCAACCTATTTCGTAACAAGTTAATTTTTGTTTATTTCCTTTTGAATTATTTAATTTGTGAAATCTCCATAAAACTGACTAAATTGAGTCTTCATATGCTCATTTGACATGTATTATCAACATGCATGGTAACATACGGTCATGAGTTGTAAGTGAAAAGTTTGTAATATTAAGTGCTCTAATTTAATTGGAGGAAGCATCTAAAAAAACAATGGAATAAAAAAAATTAAACATCTGAGATTCGAGTAATTAAGTTCGTATGGGTGTCTTAACACCTAGTGCCCTAAAGCCAACTGGTTTGAGAGTCACTGGCCCAAAGCTCGCTACATGGATTAAAGATGTTATATATATATATAAGATATCTGAGATCCGAGTAATTAAGTCTGTAAGGGTGTCTTAACACCTAGTGCCCTAAAGCCAACTGGTTTGGGAGTCACTGATCCAAAGCTCACTACATGGATTGAAGATGTTATAAATAAAAAAAAAATCAATTGCTAAAAAAGGTGTGAATTCTGATATAACTCTAGGAAAAAATATTACCCTCTTTTCAACTACACTTATGAATATTGTGGGCACAATGAGTTGATTAATACTTTGTTGGTTGTGTATATGGAGAATGGTAAAAATAAACGGAGAATTTACTTATTTAGTAAATTAGAAAGAAAGAAAACTGTTATTAACTTGAATAAGAGTTTCACTTGTTTAGCCACTAACTTGTTTGATTTTTTTTTTTTTTTTGCTTTTGTGTGCATTTGACGTTTGTGGGTATCGTCGCTATAAGCCTTCACGAGACTACAACTCGACCACTAGGGACATCTAGGAGTTTAAAAGCTTATTGCATACGCTAAATGTAACCGTGATCCCTTGACCGACGTAATCACACGCGTATAACGCTAGCGCACGTATCGTTCAAGTAGTATAAAAAGTATCGATGCCACGATGACTTAAAACCTTTTGTTATAAATTTATGAAGTTAAATGTTTACAAGTATCTAATGGATTGATTGTTTGATTGAGTGATGACTTTAAAACTTAAAACAAGTAAATAAAATTGCTTGAAAGTAGATTGAAGAAAATACAAAATTATAAAACCATCCAGGGTTATGAATCCTTCCAATATCTTTTTAAAAGATGAAGTGGTTATTTTACGTTTGTGTAATATATTGATTTATTAACCTGAAATATGAAATTTTGTAAAAGCCTCTTCCGATGGTCAAATACAAATACCCAGTATAACCCAATTAATCATATTCATATGTTAACCAAGTTATCTGAATTCATTAAGATTAACTTACAATTATAGCTACCCCCGCCCGACATGTATATTCATATCATGTAAGGAAATCTATTAAAGGGTTATATATCCTCAAGGAAGATCGCGGGCTATTGAGTCTAAGGTCTTTAACCTAAAATCTATTTTCCAAGTTCATTTTAAGTTTACCAGTTCAATTTTATTAATGGCCAGTTAATAAAAAGCATTAGGATTAAGGCTCTATAAATAAACCTTTATATTACCCAAACCGTAATTTAACCCCTTATAAATCGGTGATATTGGACTTCATCACAACCCCAGATAACTAACTTAGTTATGACACATAACTAGGGCTGGTAATTACTTAAATAAAAATAAGACATAAAATAAATTGCTGGAAATTAAATATTGAAAAGTAAATTGCTGAAAGTAAATAAAGTAAAAGTACAATAAAAGAAAATGTTGGGGGTTAGAGGATACACTTTTATTACTACTATTTTAGATATCTCTCTTAATATAATATATTAACTTTGCGTGATAATTACCAACCAGCTATATAGGCGGTATCCTGATTAAGTCAAATTAATAATTAATTACCAACCGACCAACCAGGCGGTATCAATGCTTAGTCAAGTTAAAACCAATTTATAATTAATTACCAACCGACCAATATGGCGGTATCCTTGTTAAGTCAGGTTTTAAATAATTATTATATTATAATTAAGTGAGATTAATCTAAATAGCAATAATAAAAGCTTTACCTTTTACCCAGCAAAGGGGAGTTACCACCTCATTGCGTAAAAAGTAAAAAACTGAAAAGTAAATAAAGGAAAGTATTGTGCATAAAAGTAAATTGCGGAAAGTAAAGACTAAAAAGTAAAGAAAAGAAAGTGCGAAAGCGGAAATTAATTACTGAAAGCTGTAAATAAACAAACAATATACAATCTTCTTAGTTATTCTTAAGGAATTTCAAAGAAGAAAGTATGAATTTACATATGAAATGGCTTGGTATTTATAGGTAAGATTTTGTCTCCATCAAATCATCCACCA
>SKCR01005464.1:0-28324 GCA_019454045.1 Zanthoxylum bungeanum | reverse complement strand
CTATATGATATCTGTCAAACAGATTTATATGGAACCTTATTCTAAATAGTTTTGCACTGTTAATACATATCCTGTTTGAAGGAAATAGTAGCTCAGAGCGACTCGTGATAAACCTTATTTGTCCAACAAAATTCGATTTTCGTTCGGACACATCGTCTAACTGACGTGTCTCGGGAGGAGTCCTCACATGAAAGAACACCGTACTCTTTCATTTATATATGAAACTTACTGCTTAAGTATTTTCCATTTCGGTCTTACCGTGGCGGAATAACACTACTAGCCGATCTGTTTTGTTTTCTCTCGTGTCGAAACTTCAAAAGTTTCCGATCTGTGTTCTTCAAAAGAAACATATAACACAACGTGATGCTACATCCGTTAAGTCACGAAATATTCAGTTCACATCTAGCCTAACTAGATATGGGCCCCTTAATTCACCATGAATAGGGCTAACAGATTGGTGGCCCTTTTACTATTACAAGTAAATAGTATTTTAGGTATTTAACCTAATAAACTAGATTCGTAGACCTTATTTGAATAGTCAATCAGTCATAGTACCACACTCTTAAAAGGTGTGGATATACGAGTCTTGTTTAATTGTGTCCTAGACAACAATGCCACAAATAAGTCTCCATTGATCAAATCAATTTAAGCTATTTATTTGTCTTTTTATATGTTTGAGATTTTATTATATTCAAAATATAAATTCTGTTATTTACATCCAATGTATTTATCTCAGTATCATCTTTATATAATGAAACACTTTAGTGTTCTAGAATCAAAGGTTTTTCCGCATCGGATTAAACACTGATATAGAGATAATGTCTCTAGTCAAACTAGTTACATTATAACATTTCCTAATTTAAGTACATACCCAAAGGGTAGTTCCTAAACTTAGGTATCTACGGTCGAAACGGCAACTTTCGTCCCGTTTCCGATTTGCAGAGAAATCTCGGCTTGAAGTCAGTATCCTGCTTAAAGCAGATTCTGAACATCAATACATATATGTATTATGTACCACACTAAGTATTTAAAATCCAATTTCAATACTAGTAGGTAAACATAACTTTGACAAATATTTTTAAAGTTAGAGCCTCGCCCTATCTCTAATTCCTTCTGTTTCTTCCATATCCAAATGGTAGTCGCTACGGGATATGTCAATTATCCTTTTCAATTTTCACAAACCTTTGGCCAGGCCTTGGGTTTCGGAATATCGAAACGATGTGCACCTTGTGCTACATGCCCAATTGCAAACTTTGACTTTTCTCCACTAGAATAGTCAATTAATTATCCAAGATTATTAATTGCAATTTTAATACTTTTAAATCTAAAGATAGATTTATTATAAGTATATTAATTAAGCACTAAAGTCATCATCACATAAATCTTCCAAAGACTTTATGCTCTACTATTTGCTTAATAATGAGCTTAGTAATAATAAGTTATTTTATCAAATAAATTAACCTATTATTAATTCCCAATTGAAAATTAAATCATTAAAACATTTAATCCAAGGATTATTTATATTTTAAATATTCAACCTTTCAATTCTTTCATGATTTTAATAGTCCAACTATTTAATCAATTTAAAAAGTACTATTTATTATAATTTACAATAATCTAATTATTTAATCAACTATAATTTTAATATTGATTACTATAATCTAATTATAAAATCAACTATCATTTTAATTCAATTATATTGATTACTATAATCCAATTATAAAATCAACTATATAATTGAATGAGTTTGTATATAGTCCAACTATATATATATTTTAAAACAACATAAAATATTAGTCCAACTAATACTTTTATAAATATGACGAGTAAAATAAAATGAGCGCGTTTAGCGAGTATTCGAACGAATGTTGCAAATTCAATACTTGCCTCCCACTATTTTTCGTCGAGCCTCTAACCCTCTGTCGAGTACTCGGGAAACCGTGTTTCCTAGTGGGCTAGGATCCCGTTAAATATCACACAATCTTGACTTTGGCCAACAAATTGTATGATAATTAACTATGATCTCTAAGATCAATTGGATCTAATCCAACTCCTAGATCCAGTAGGTGGACATCCAAGTCCTAAACATATATCTATATATGCCTATATATCCAATCCTATATACCTAACCTTTTTCCTCTGAATCAACTAGGCCTTGGCTTGGCACAACAAACCTAATGATCCCAGTCAAGCGCGGACCCATTGACATGGAATCTTCGTAATCAATGTCGTTGGACAAGAAGTGGTCTTGACTTTGGCCAACAAACCACAACTTGGACAAGACACCAATATGGAACAAAGCCTCGTGATTAAAACACATCTTCGAAGGACAAGGGCTTGACTTTGGCCAACAACCCCTGCCAATCTAGGATCTTGAGTAAGAATCACTCAATGGAAGAAAAAAAAACGCATGATATTTGATGAGGGCTTTTCGCGTGCAAATTGGCTACCAATTTAATTATCTTTGTTAGGTCTCATCATCATACACCCTTAAAAACATGCATTCTAAATACATAATAAAGCGAGTATGAAAATAAATAATAATGATATGCGGATGGATACATTACACATTGATCCGATCAAATCTCTCCCTTTTCTCACTCAAGCTAGCACTATATTACTTCTACCCGTTACACTACATTTCTAAAGAAACCTCTCATATACATAGAGGGGAATAGGTGAGAAGAGAATACAAAGAGAATAGAGGTGATAAGCTGGACACGCAGGTCCAATTAATAAATCGAATTTATTACAACAATTTCTAAAATTGCCCACCCGACTAATATCCTCCGATTACATTATTCATACAACACAACCACGTATTCACACAAATAAGCATGCTATCAATCAATCTAATCAAATTAATTAATCTGATAATTAAGTGATCATCCAATGTTCAAACAACGATTTGATTTTGTTCGAGTCAAACTCGTTTTTGCGAATAGGTACTTAAAGTACGAATTCATGAATTAAATTAAACTACATCATTAAATCTAATTTAACATGTATTTAATACTAATTCACTATTCAATTCCAAATTAAATATTACACTTTTATTTAATAAACCTTTACGATTTAAATTCCAAATCTAATCGTAACGCGTCTCGAAGACCGATTAACGTCCAACGTCAATTCAATTAAAGTCCAATGGGCTTTTGATGATTTTTTAGGCGTGGACTTTTGGTCAACTCGGGTCAAACCGATAACCAAAGTCCAATCCGGGATTTACCCCATAAGCCCATAAATCAATCTTGGCCCATTAGGCCCAATTGAACTTTAAAGGTTCATTAAGTCGCATTTGGGCTTTATGGTCAAGGTTTTGGGCCCAATTGGATCCATCCATTTGGCCTAAACCAAACTTGATAAATCAAGCCCCAATAGGCCCAAATACACATTTAAATCGAATTTCCAAAATTAGGCCCAAATAATTAAATTCAAAAAATCCAATTTTCCCATTTAATTACCAAAGTGTATTACATGATCAATCAACTAAATCAACATTTCTAAAACACCATATTAGTCCAATTAATCATGCTTGATTCATTATCATATGTCCAACACACAAAATGAAAAATCAAACCCATCTTACATGCTTCTAAGTCTCCTCGCCAAGGAAGTGATTTCATGTCCAATTCGGTTTCAATCCAATTAATCCGCAATCGACATTAAATACATATCCCGAATGATTTCCAATACATCCAATTATCAAAATCAAAAAATTCCAAGACAACATTAGGGCATATCCAATTCGGCCAACATAGAATTTTTGGGGTTTTTGTCCAATTCGAAATCCAATCCAATTCGATTCAAATTAACATCAACCTAAATGATTCTAACTCATCAAACGAATCAAAATCACAAAATTCCAAGAATCAAAAATTCCTAATACCATTCGGCCAACATAATTATTTTGGGGAAAATTATTCCAAATCAATTTTCAACAAATTGGTCCAACCAAAATGAATTTAAACATGTTATAAGCATACTCAAACAAACAATTCATTCAAATCATGCTCAACAAACATTTACCCAAATTTTAAACCCTACATTTTTCATGCTTGCAACATTAGCTCTTGATGCCATTGTTGGTTTTCTATAAGGTCCCAAGATCAAACAAGACATGAAATTATGTGGACACATCAACGGAGGTAGCGGAATACTCACATTGATCGGTAGAGTCGATTTGGAGACGATTCAAGCCCAAAAACGCACTGCCTTTGTAAGCTCACTGCAACAGTCCACTGCCTACAAAACAGAAAATTGAGTGAAGAAACGGGAGCTCCATCTTACGTCGGATGGATCCCGTCTCATGGGGGTCGCAGATCGTGTGTGCTAGATCTCTAGATTCTCTCACATCATGAAGAGAACCACTCTTGCTTCCCTATTGTCACGCCCAAACTGGTTCAAAACCAGTGAAGAATTGCTTCCATTGCCGTGAGGAAGAGAATTTGAAGAGAAAAATGTGTTATCTTAATTAAAATGATTTACCAAAAATCAATTTATATTTATGCCATAATTTATTAATTTAATAATAAACTTATGACACAAATCATGCAAAGGCTTAGAGTGTCAAACACTTCATTTCCATGCATTACCATTGAGTGCAATGTACACAATCTCCATGCAAAGCATTAGAGTGTCAAATAAGCATAACATGACATGTGTCAAAGTTAATGCATAACATGACATGTGTCATGTGGGCCCCACACGTTTCCAAATGAAAGTGGGCCCACGTGCACTCACGCGTTCGGGTTCGATATTTCCGAAATACCGAGCTTACGTCGCGACGTTAATTCAATCGAATTTAAATAAATAATTGCGCCTGGCGAAATTATTATTTACGTCGCTAACGAATTAATTCTAAATTAACTCGTTTGCCCGAATTAAATCTAATTTTAATTCCGCGTCGAAATCTAATTTCATTTAATATATCGAATATATTAATTCATCGATCATTCCAAATTAATCGTTCTCTCTCTTTAGACGACATTTTATCCCTGATAAAATATCTCCGTTATTAATCCTAGATTAATTTCTCTCTCTTCTGTATAATCCCAGATTATTCAAGAGTGCGAGTTGTGCGTCATCGGTGGATTATCGGGAAGCGACCCATAGATCCCCGGATAATCTGGCAGTAAATACGGTCGTCGGAGTATCCGAATCACGTACGTACCAAGTACGTACTATTCTACCGATTTACAAGACAAGGTCGACTCCTAGCAAAGCACCAAGTCTACCTAATTCTCCGGTCATATCCATTTAAGAATATTAAGATCTGTATCAAGCGTAGTATACTAATGTATTGTGCATATCGGCCCAGTATCGGATAATCACGTGCTAGGGCTGGGGCTGGATAAGTGTCTGCCCCGTCCGAAACACATATCGGATGTCTGGTAACTAGTCTCTATAATCGGATATTCATGACCTGGTCATAATATCACGATTGGATGCGCATCACTATAAGAGCACTAATACCGTATCCTGCGTGACATCATCTCCTTATGACTGGAGTGACACTTCCGTCTTGACATCACATCCAATACATTACGATTCTCAATATACCCGGCATTGGCGTACACAGAACCGGTTACAGTCCTAGACGACCTCAACTAAAGTTTATCGATTGTCGTAAGCATTAGCGATGTAAGTCCAGGTTAAGACTATACACACCTACCTTGAATTCGGCCTCCCATAGACACATAGTCATAATACCAATGGGATTCCGAAGGGTCTATCCAGAGCGAAGCTGTTTCCCGTACCATCGGTGAAACACGACCTCCTATCGCACTTGCACAAGTATCCAATACTTATATATATGAGAACTATGCCGTTGTGCCCTCACAACGCACACAAGTGCAATACTAGCCTATTCCGCATTATCGATGTCCAGTCTCGATAATACTACGGCTAGGGATATTTTATGATTAATCCTTTGTGGACTGATACTGTCTCATATCATCTCAATCCAGGAACTAATCATAGGGACCTCTCTTCATTTATATATCTATGGCGATCTAATCACAAATGATGAGAGTGTAATTTCCTTATTACATAGTTAATTTGCTACAACAACACAATGATCTGTGCAAATAGTGACGCTATGGGTCATATTATCCAACAACATCGTGGCGATGTGATGATCGTACAAATCGCATCAGATGATAATCATGCAAATCCGCTGACGAAAGTATTTTCTCAGCAGAAGTTTGAGCGAACGTACATAGTTGGGTGTAGGACACTTGAGTGACTGGCTATAGGCCAAGTGGGAGATTGTTGGACAATTATGACCTATAGTGTCACTATTTGTACAGATCATGGTGTTGTTGTAAAAATTAACTATGTGACAAATGAAATTGCTCTTCTATCACTTGTAATTAGATTACCAAGATGTATAAATGATAGAAGGTCCTTATGATTAGTTCCGGATTGATAAGATATTAGACAATATCAATCCACGAAGGTTTAATCATTAAATATCCCTAGTCGTAGTATTATCGAGAATAGACTAGTATTACACTTATGCGCTTTGTGAGGGCATAACGGTATAGTTCTCATATATTTGAGTATAGGATACTCATACAAGTGTAGTAGGAGGTTGTGATTTACCGATGGTACGGAAAACAGCTTCGCTCTGGATAGACCCCTCAGAATTCCATTGGTAGTATGACTATGTGTCTATGGAAGTACGTATCAGGGTAGGTGTATTTGGTCTTAACTTGAGACTTGCACCGCTAATACTTGCGACAATCAATATACTTTTGTTTTGGTCGTCCAGGGATTTCACAGGTTTTATGTACGCCTCTTTTGGGTATATTGAGAATCGTAGTGTATTGGGTGTGATGTCGAGATGGAAGTATCACTCCACCAGCCATAGTGGACATGATTATCACGTAGGATATGAAACTGGTTCTCTTATGTACTACTGCAGTCATCGGGATAATATGACTAGGTCATGATTATCTGATATAGAGACTAGTTACCAGAGATCCGATAAGTGCTTCGTATGAGGCAAACAAATTTCCAGCCCCAGGCCATGCACGTGACATCCGATACTGGATCGAAATATGTAATACTACGTATACTACGCCTGATATAGATCACTTATTCCTGTAAGGATATTTCTGGAGAATTGGGTAGGCATGGCGCTTTGCTAGAAGCCAACTTGTCTTGTAAATCGGTACAAATGTAGTATTAGGTACTTACGTGTTCGGATAGTCCGATGACCGGATTTACTGCCAACATATCCGGGGATCTCATGGGTCACTTCCAGAAGATTCACCGATGACGTATGACTCGCACTTTATTAATCTGGGATTAATTAATGATGAGAGAGAAAATTAATCTGGGATAAAATATTATTAAAGAGAGAATAAGATTAATTTGCAATTAACCGATAATATAATATATTCGAGATATTATACGAAATTGGATTTCGAAGCGGAATTAAAATTGGATTTTAATTCGGGCAAAGGAGTTAATTTAGAATTAATTCGTTAGCGACATGAATAGTGATTTTGCTAGGCATAATTATTTAATTACATCACAACGGAAAATTCGTTAATTTGGAATTAGCGAACCCGAGCCCGGGAGTATTTGCGGGCGCACTTGCATTGCGAATTTAAGTGCGTCCCTCAAGTCACATCAAGCATCAAATTATTAGTCACATCAAGCGTCAAATCACTTGTCACTTTGAGTGATGCGACAATATGTCACTTGATTGATTGATGGAAGTGGTTGGTGGCATTAATTGTTTTTTGCCTTGACTTTTTTTGAAAGTTGTAAATGGTATATGTTTAATTGATTTTGGAAATCAATAAATTAATACACAAAAAAAAAACCAACTTCTTCTTTCTCATTCTTCTCCTCTCTCTCACGCCCAAGGGGCTGTCTTCTTCCTTTATTTTCATTGGTTTCACCGTGAGCCAAGGAGAAGCAATAGGAAATTTTGCCGCAAAATTCTGGAGTGCTAGCTGTTGAGTTCTAATATAAGTCCCAAGATCATGAAATCAAGCAAGAAAACGCATGAATACACAACATAGGAGGTGCGGAATATACTCGCAATGGTCGGTTTTGATGCAAAGAAGAACAAGATGCGTTTTCCTCATCATCAAGGTCACGGCAATGAGCTCCCAAGGCAGTGGGCTGCACGTTTTTGCTCCTCTTTGAACCTCAAAAATTCGGCCATGGATGAACACCATTGAAGCTTCCAAGCTTCAAGCTTCCAAAACGATTCCAAGCTCATAAATTCGTTTCCCTATCACCTATGTATAACCCAAGGTGTGCTAGCACTTCTCCTTCTTCTTCAAATTCGGTCTAACCAGAATTCTTGGGAGAGATTTGGCTCAAAGCCTAGAGAAGGGAAGAGAGAAAGAAGAGGGAAAAGGGTTTCCTCCAAAACCGTGAATAGAGAGAGAAGCATTTTCATTTTTGTTTCAAAAACCCTAAAAAACGTGAATGGTGGTTGGAGAGAGAGAATGAAAGGTGTAAAAGGTTTTTAATAATTTCAAAAATTAATAAAAGCATTTACTACCCTTTTACTTTCAAAAAGCAAAGTCAAAAGGTCAAAAGCAAAAGCAATAATGCCTTTCCATCACCTTTCACTTTTTTACATCAAGTCACTTTAATAAAATGACAACATGTCATGTCACATCATATCACTCAAAGTGACAAGTGATTTGACAATTGATGCGACTAGCGATTTGACGCTTGATGTGACTTGCGTGCCGCGCTCGAATTCGAAATGCGAATGCGCTCGCAATCACTCTCGGGCTCGGGTTCGCTAATTCCAAATTAACGAATATTCCGTTGCGTCGTAATTAAATGATTACGCCTAGCAAAATCACTATTCACGTCGCTAACGAATTAATTCCAAATTAATTCGTTCGCCCGAATTAAAATCTAATTTTAATTCCGCGTCGAAATCCAATTTCGTTTAATATATCAAATATATTAATTTATCGATTAATTCCAAATTAATCGTTCTCTCTCTTTAACGATACTTTATCCGAGATAAAATATCTCTGTAATTAATCCCAGATTAATCATAGTGCGAGTCATACATCATCGGTGAATCTTCGGGAAGCGACCCATGAGATCTCCGGATATGTTGGCAGTAAATACGGTCGTCGGACTATCCGAACACGTAAGTACCTCGTACTACGTTCATACCGATTTACAAGACAAGGTTGGCTTCTAGCAAAGCGCCATGCCTACCCAATTCTCCAGAAATATTCTTACAGGAATATATAGATCTGTATCAAGCGTAGTATACCGTAGTATTGCGTATATCAGCCCATTATCGGATAGTCACGTGCTAGGGCTGGGGCTGGATAAGTGTCTGCCCCGTCCGAAGCACATGTCGGATGTCTGGTAACTAGTCTCTATAATCGGATATACATGACCTTGTCATAATATCCCAATGGCCGGCCAGCACTTAAGAGCACTAATACCGTATCCTGCGTGACATCATCTCCACTATGACTGGAGTGATACTTCCGTCTTGACATTACACCCAATACACTACGACTCTCTGATAAACCCAGAAGTGGTGTACGCAGTGTTGGTTTTATTCTAGGTCCCAAGATCATCAAACAAGCATGAAGATGTGTGAAATACATGTCAAAGAAGTTGCGGAATACTTACATTGATCGGTTGAGACGATTTGGTGAAGAACAAAATTGATTTTCACCTCCAAAAACGCAACTGCAGTGACCAGTCCATCGCCTACTGTTTTTCAGATTTTGAGCTGAGATTTGAAGCTTCAATCTTCGTCTAACGATTCCCGGCTCGTGGGTGAGTTTCCCTAACACCTTCGTATGCCTCTCGGTGTGCTAGCACTTGCCAAATTTGCAATAAAAATGGCCAAAATCTTCTTGCCATTCACGGCAAACCAGAAGCTGTTTCACAGCCCCTTGGGCGTGACTTTGAAGAAGAAAAGAGAGATGGATGAGAGATTAGGTTAAGGGAAAAATGTGTCCAACATTTCACTTATATATTTTCCAAAAATACTAAAGCATTTACCATTTATTTTTATGCTTTCAAAAAACAATAAAACAAATGTAATTACTTTATTTAATTCTTTTACCCTTGGTAAAAGGTGAAAAGGAAAAGCCTTTAACTTTTCCAAAAAGTTAAAAGTCCTTTCCCCCAAAATTTCCCTCCAAATCTTAAAGGTCAAAGCCAAAGAGTCAAAGTTACTTTTCCAAAAGTGATTTGACTTTTATGACTTGCGATGTGATTTGCGATGCGACTTGCGGCACGTGATTCAAAATCGACGTAACTTCGCAAACACATTCCGAGCTCGGTTTCGATAATTCTAAATTAACGATTTTTCCGATGCCTCGTTAATAAATCCAATTTACTAATCACGTCGCTCGAGAATTAATTCTAAATTAATTCAAGTGCCCGAATTAAAATCTAATTTTAATTCCTAATCGAAATCCAATTTCGTTTAATATATCGAATATATTATTTATCGATTAATTCCAAATTAATCGTTATCTCTCTTTAAGTTGATATTTATCCTAGATAAAACATCTCTGTTATTAATCCCAGATTAATTCTCTCTCTCTTCTAATTAATCCCAGATTAATATATAATGGGAGTCATACGTCATTGGTGTATCATTGGGAAGCGACCCATGAGATCCCCGGATATGTTGGCAGTAAATACGGTCGTCGGACTATCCGAACACGTAAGTACCTCGTACTATGTTTATAACGATTTACAAGACAAGGTTGGCCTCTAGCAAGGCGCCATGCCTACCCAATTCTCCGGAAACATGCTTACAGGAATAAGCGATCTATATCAGGCATAGTATACATCGTATAGTGCATATCGATCTAGTATCAGATGGTCACGTGTTAGGCCTGGGGCTGGAGTTGTGTCTGCCCCTTACGAAACACATATCGGATGTCTGGTAACTAGTCTCTATAAACGGATATACATGACCTAGTCATAATATCCCAATGGCCGTGCAGCACTTAAGAGCACTAATACCGTATCCTACGTGACATCATCTCCACTATGACTGGAGTGTGATACTTCCGTCTTGACATCACACCCAATACTCTACGATTCTCATATACCCAGTATTGGCGTACACAGAACCGGTTAAAGCCCTGGACGACCTCAACCAAAATATATTGATTGTCGTAAGTATTAGCGGTGCAAGTCTCAGGTTAAGACCAAATACACCTACCCTGATGTCGGACTCCCATAGACACGCAGTCATACTACCAATGGGATTCCGAGGGGGTCTATCCAGAGCGAAGCTGTTTCCCGTACCATCGGTGAAACACAACCTCCTATTACACTTGCATGAGTATCCAATACCCAAATATATGAGAACTATGTCGTTGTGCCCTCACAACGCGCACAAGTGCAATACTAGTCTTTTACGTATTATCGATGTCCAATCTCGATAATACTTGACTAGGGATATTTAATGATTTATCCTACGTGGACTGATACTGTCTCATATCATTCTCCGTCCAGGAACAAATCATAGGGACCTCTCATCATTTATACATCTAAGGTGATCTAATCACAAATGATAAGAGAGCAATCTCATTTGTCACATAGTTAATTTGTACAACAACACCATGATCTGTACAAATAGTGACGCTATGGATCATATTATCCAACAATCTCCCACTTGGCCTATAGCCAGTCACTCGAGTGTCTAACACCCGAACTATGTACGGTTGGCTCAAATTCCTGAGAAAAGCTTTCGTCAGCGGATTTGCATGATTATCGTATGATTCAATTTATTCGATCATCACATCGCTACGATGTATGATCCGAACGAATCAGATGAGTATCGAAGTATATATCTGGATCGTTGATGAGACCATTAATTCTTTAGCCTGTGCTGATGCCTAGCTCAGCCGCTAACAGAAATATATCTAATCTAATTAGATTTATTATCGACCCAAATGGCTTCTATTGCTGCCTCAACTGCAGCAATAATCCGCATTTGTTGTTTATTCGGTAACGGTATCTTGCTTGGAAGATTTCCAGCTCACTGTTCCGTTATTCAAACTTTATAGTACCGTTTGCGACTTATAGTCATCTTTATCGGTTTGGAAACTTGCTACAGCGATCCCAGTCACTTCAAGTTCTCATTCTCCATAGACTAAGACAGCATCCTTAGTTTTCTAAGATACTAACAGATGTTCTTAACTTCAATCCAGTGACTATCACTCGGATTGGTCTGATTGTGTCTCCATATGCTCAAAGCGTATGAGACACCAGGTCACGTACATTTTAAATGTACAATTTCTCAGAGAGTGTTAACAACTTTAAATATATCCCAATAGATCTTTATTCCTAGAATAAAGGTTGTTACTCCTAAGAATTCTACGGAAAATATCTCGAAAGCCAAGCTTTCGCCGATTGTTTTATGGAATATCATTTCCAAGAAATGACATATATTATCATTATTTTATACAGGACATTCATTGTCAGTGCGCTCCCACTAACCTCCTTATATACACAAGAATTATTTTCGTTTTGTATTAAATCATACACCATTATGATTACATCAAAACGTCAGCTCCATAGAACCTTATGCTTGCTTCAATCCAAACATGGATCGAACAACCCGCAAACCTAGTTTGCTGGTTTAGATACGACAAAATCGTCAGGATGTTATAAACATCCTCCAAAAGGTTTCCGTTTAAGGAAAGCGATTTTGATCTTTAACTGACATATTTCATAAATGAAATATGCAGTATCAGCAAGCATCATCCAAATGGATTTACCGTGGCAACAGGTAAAAGGTTGAACCATAATCAACACAATGTTGATAACGATACCTTTTCGTTAAGAGCCTAGCTTTGTACGTTGGTATGTTGCCATCCATGTATGTCTTCCTTGAAGACTTATACTGTACCAGTAGGCATAATGCCTTGTGGTACATCAACTAGTGTCCAAACATAGTTGGTATACATGGAATCCACTCTGGACTCATGGCATTTTGCCATAAAAGGGAGTCGATACCTTGTATCACTTCCTCAACGTAGTCGGTTGGTCTACCTAAACAAGATTGACATCTTTATGAGGTGAGATCAGAAACCCATACCCCAGGTTGTTTTCTGATTCTCTCCGATCTACGCAGTTCTTGTGTATTCGAAGATTAATGGTAATAGTTTCATCCTTGATGAACTATTTGTGTTCCATTAAGGATTTCGTGCCTTGAACAGTATTACTCCGATTTTCATCGAGTATACCATCCTCCCACTTACCACTGCATATCGGTATTCCTCTTAGGAAAACCGTGTTAGACATTATGTCCCATAGCGTCACTGTTTGTAAATGATATTGTATTATTGTACAAAATTAACTATGTGATAATGAATTGCCTTTTGCCGTTTTGTAATGTTATTTACTTTGATATATAAATGGCGAAAGTCCATATGATTAGTACCGAATTGAGATGATATGACAGTATCAATCCATAAGGTTTAATCATTAAATATCCCTAGTCGGAGTATTATCGAGATCGGACATCGATAATGCGGAATAGACTAGTATTGCGCTTGTGCACGTTGTGAGGGCACAACAGCATAGTTCTCATATATTTAAGTATTGGATACTTATGCAAGTGCGATAGGAGGTTGTGTTTTACCGATGGTACGGAAAACAGCTTCGCTCTGGATAGACCCCGCGGAATCCCATTGGTAGTATGTCTGCGTGTCTATGGGAGGCCGCATCAGGGTAGGTGTATATGGTCTTAACCTGAGAACTTACATCGCTAGTACTTGCGACAATCGGTAAACTTTGGTTTTGGTGGTTGGGGACCTTAACCGGTTCTGTGTACACCTCTTCTGGGTTATCGAGAATCGTAGTGTACTGGATGTGATGTCGAGATGGAAGTATCACTTCAGACATATGGAGGTGATGATCACGCACGACACAGAACTAGTACTCTATAAAAGGTTGCAACCGTCGGGACAATATGACCAGGTCAGGATTGTCCGATTTAAAGAGACTAGTTGCTTGATGTCCGATATATGTTTCGTACGGGGCAGACACATCTCCAGCCCCAGGCCTAACATGTGATCATCCGATACTGGATCGATGTACGCAATACTACGGTATACTACGCTTGATATAGATCTTATATTCCTATTAGAATATTTCTGGAGAATTGGGTAGGCATGGCGCTTTGCTAGAAGCCAACCTTGTCTTGTGATCGGTAAAGACGTAGTACGAGGTACGTACGTGTTCGGATTATCCGACGACCGTATTTACTGCCAAAATATCCGGAGATCTCTTGGGTCGCTTCCTGAAGATTCACCTATGATATTTGATTCGGACTTAATTAATCTTGGATTAATTGCGGAGAAACTTTATCTTGGATAAAGTGCCTAATTTAGAGAGAGAACGATTATTTGGAATTAATCGATAAAATTATTGTATTCGATATAATAATCGAAATTCGATTTCGACGCGAAATTAAAATTAGATTTTAATTCGGGTATACGAGTTAATTTAGAATTAATTCGTTAGCGACGTAAATAATAATTTCGCCAGGCGCAATTATTTATTTAAATTCGGTTTAATTAACGTCGCAACGTAAGCTCGGTATTTCGGAAATATCGAACCCGAACGCGTGAGTGCACGGGGCCCACTTTCATTTGGAACGTGTGGGGCCCACATGACACTTGTCATTATATGCATTATTTAATTGATAAGGCATTGCATGGTGATAGTGTGCATTACACTCAAAGGTTTTGCATGGAGTTTGAGTGTTTGACACTCTAAGCCATTGCATGGTTTGTGTCATAAGTTTATTATTATTTAATAAATTTTATGACATAAATATAAATTGATTTTTGGTAAAACAAAATCAATTACACAAAACTCTTTCTCTCTCAAATTTCTTACAATTGCCGTGAACACCATTGACAAGGGCAAAGGAAGATTTGATCTTCTATTCTCCATTTTTGCTAGCACAAGCAAGGGATCAAAAGGTGTGATAGGGAAACCATCAAAGAGCTTGGAATACAAAAGCTTGGAGCTTCAATTCTTCTTCCTCCTCTTGGCCGAATCTTCCAACACTTGGAGCTTCCACCATTTGATCATCTTCTTCATCACATAGCTTTGTAAGTATGATTCCGCCATGCTTCAAGTCTTTTATATATATTCATTTATAGTATTTCATATGCTTAATCTTTGTTTGGGACATATTATAGAAACCAACAAACCGCATGGTGAGCAACAATAACATTGTTCTCTCGTGAGATGTATAAGTACTATACTTATGGTATCCCTAGGATATCCTATAATTGGCACTTATCCTATTTGGGTTTTAGTTTGGTATCATCCAAACATATGCCTAGCATACCCAAATCATCAGGAATGAGAAACCCGGTTTCTTTCCCGTTCATATCTAATATGATATCTGTCAAACAGATTACTATGGAACCTTATTCTAAATAAGTATTGCACTGTTAATGCATATCCGTTGAAGGAAATGGTAGCTCAGAGCGACTCATGATTAACCTTATTATGTCCAACAAAAATTCAATTTCTCCGTACGGACACACAGTCAAACTGACGTGTCTCGGGAGGAGTCCTCATTGAAAGAATACTATACTCTTTCACGTATGTTTGAAACTTACTGCTTAAGTATTTTCCATTACGGTCTTACCACGACGGTTTAATACTTAGACGATCTGTTTGTCTACTTCGTGTCGAAACTCTAAAAGTTATCGATTTGTATTCTTCAAAAGAAACACATAACCATAACGTGATGCCACATCCGTTAAGGTCACGAAATATTCATATCACATCTAGCATTGCTAGATTTGGGTCCACTTACTTCACTATGAATAGGACCAACAGATCGGTGGCATTAGCACTTTTACCAAGTAAATAGTGTTTTAGGCACTTTGCCCAATAAACTAGATTCGTAGACTTTATTTGAATAGAATCAAATTAGTCCTAGTACCCACTCTTCAAAAGCGTGGATATACGAGTCTTGTTTAATTGTGTCCCAGACAACAATGCCACAAATAAGTCTCTTAACTGATCAAATCAGTTTGAGCTATTTATTTGTCATGTTTTATATTTGAGATATTATTTATATTCAAAATATAAATTCTGTTACTCACATCTAATGTGTTTATCTTAATATCATTCTTTATATAATGAAACACTTTAGTGTTCTAGAATATAAAGGTCTATCTGTAACGGATTAAAACACTGATATAAAGATAATGTTTCTAGTCAAACTAGTTACATCATAACAGTTCCTAATTTAAGTACATACCCAAAAGGTAGTTCCTAAACTTAGGATTCTACGGTCGAAACAACGACTTTCGTCCCGTTTCCGATTCACAGATTAATCTCAGCTTGAAGTCAGTATCCTGCTCACAGCAGATTCTGATCATCAATCCATATAGTTTATGTACCATACTAAGTATTTTAAAATCCAATTTGAATACTAGTAATAGACATAATATTGACAAACATTCTTAAAGTCAGAGCCTTGCCCTTTCTTTAACTCTTCGTGTCTGCCATATCCAAACGGCAGTCACTTTAGGATATGTCATTTATCTCCCAGAAGATCATAATGATTTTGCCTTTGCCCTTTCAAATATTTCAGAAGCCTTTGGCCAAGCCTTGGGTTTCTAGAATATTGAAGTATGGTGCGCCTTGCGCCACTTACCTAATTGCAAAGTTTGACTTTATCTCCTCGAGAATAGTCTTTAACCCTCCAAGAGTCATTTATTGCAACTTTAAAACTTCTTAAATCTAAACATAGATTTATGATAACTATATCGAATTAAGCACTTAAGTTATCATCACATAAATCTTCCAAAGATTATGCTCTACTATTTGCTTAATTCTTGGCTTAGGCATAATAGGTTATTTTATCAAATAAAGTAACTTATTATTTATTTCCAGGACCATCCTGAAATCATTCCCAATTTAAAATATAGTCGTTTAAATACATTTTCACATAGGATTATGTTTAAACACTAATATTTCATTTATATTGATTCTAATAGTCCAACTATTTAATCAACGATTTGTGGTACTATGTATTATATTGATTATTATAGTCCAACTATACAATCAAATATAATTTAAATCAATTAACCTCAATTACATTGATTACTATAATCCAATTATAAAATCAACTGAAAATTGAAATTAATTAATTCAAATATATTGATTACTATAATCCAATTATATAATCAACTATAATACAGTCCAACTGCTTATTAAAATAACAATTTAAATATTAGTCCAACTAACATTTAATTTATATGACGAATAATTGAATGAGCGCATATGGCAAGTAATTAAATGAATATTGCAAATTCAATTCTTACCTCCCACTATTTTTCGGCGAGCCTCTAACCCTCTGTTGAGTACTCGGGAAACGTGTTTCCTAGTGGGCTAGGATCCCGTTAAATATCACACAATCTTGACTTTGGCCAACAATTGTATGATAATTAACTAGGTAGATCTCTAAGATCAATTGGATCTCATCCAATTCCTAGATCTGGTAGGGAGACATCCAAGTCCGAAACATATATCTCATATGTGCCAATACATCCAATGTATTACCTAACCTTTTTCCTCTGAATCAACTAAGCCTTGGCTTTGGCACAACAAACCTAATGATCCCAGTCAAGCGCGACCCATTGACCATGGAAAGTTTCGTAATCAATGTCGATGGACAAGAAGTGGTCTTGACTTTGGCCAACAAACCACAACTTGGACAAGACACCAATATAGAACAAAACTCTCGTGATTCAAACACATCTTCGACGGACAAAGGGCTTGACTTTGGCCAACAACCCAATGCCATCTAGGATCTTGAGTAAGAATCACTCAATGGAAGGAAAAACGCTTGATATTTTATAAGGGTTTTTTCGCATGCAAATTGGCTACCAATTTATTATCTTTGTTTAGGTCTCATCATCATACACCCTTAAACATGCATTCTAAAACATAATAAAGCGCATATGAAAATAAATAATAATGATATGCGGATGGATACTTAACACATTGATCCTAGATCAAATCTCTCACTTTCTCTCTCAAACTAGCACTTGTATTATTCTACCCGTTACACTACACTACTAAAGAAACCTCATTTACGTTGAGGGGAATAGGTGAGAAGAGAATACAAAGAGAATAGAGGTGATAAGGCTGGACACGCAGGTCCAATTTAATAAATCGAATTTATTACAACAATTTCCAAAATTGCCCCCACCCGACTAATATCCATCCGATATACATTATTCATTCATCACAACCATGTATTCACACAAGCATGTTATCAATCAATCTAATCAAATTAATTAATCTGATAATTAGTGATCATCCAATGTTCAAACAACGATTTTATTTTGCGCGAGTCAAACTCGTTTTTGCGAATAAGTACTCAAAATACGAATTCTCGAATTAAATTAAACTACAACATTAAATCCAATTTTAATATGTATTTAATACTAATTCACTATTTAATTCCAAATTAAATATTACACTTTATTAATAACCTTTTACGACTTAAATTCCAAATTTAATCTTCACGGGTCTCACAGCCCGATTAACGTCCAACGTCAATTTAATTCAAGTCCAATGGGCTTTAAATTAATTTCTTTAAGGCATGGGCTTTGGCAACCAAAGCCCAATCAAGGAGTAACCCCATAAGCCAAGAAATCAATTTCGGCCCATTAGGCCCAATTAAACTTTAAAGGTTATAAGTCACATTTGGGCTTTATGGAAGTGGTTTTGGGCCCAATTGGATCCAATCCAATTTGCCTAAACCCAACTTTGTACAACAAAGCCCAATAAGCCCATTTACAACTTTAAAAGCCCAAATCAAATTTTAAGGCCCAAATAATTAAATTACCAAATTCCAAATTTCCAATTTAATTACCTAAAGTGTATATCATGATTAATCACCCAAATCAATATTTCCAAAACATCAAATTAGTCCAATTAATCATGTTCATAATCATATCACATGTCCAACACATTAATGAAAAATAAACCCATTAACCATGCTACATCGGCCATGAGAAATTCTCGGCCCATTTTTTTTGTCCGATTGAATTCAATCCAATTAATTTCACAATCGACATCGAAATAACTTCCCGAATGATTTCATACACATCCAATGTTCAAAATAAAAATTCCAAGACTATAGGGCATATTACATTCGGCCAACATAAGAATTTAGGGTTTTTTGTGCAATTCAAAATTAAATCCAATTCAATCTCAAATTAACATTCCAACATCATTTTAACTCATCCAATGAATCAAAATAAAAAAATCCAAGATTATTAAAAGTCCCTATATATTCGGCCAACATATAATTTTGGGGAAAATTTGATCCAATCACAATTTCTTGAAATTGATCCAATCAATCTTCAATTCAACATGTATTAAGCATACTCAAACATCCAATTTATTCAAATCATGCTCAAATACAAAATACCCAATTTTAAGCCCTAAAAATTTCATGCTTGAACCTAGGCTCTTGATACCATTGTTGGTTTTATTCTAGGTCCCAAGATCATCAAACAAGCATGAAGATGTGTGAAATACATGTCAAAGAAGTTGCGGAATACTTACATTGATCGGTTGAGACGATTTGGTGAAGAACAAAATGATTTTCACCTCCAAAAACGCAACTGCAGTGCAGTCCACTGCCTACTGTTTTCAGATTTTGAGCTGAGATTGAAGCTCAATCTTCGTCTACATTCCCGGCTCGTGGGTGAGTTTCCCTAACACCTTCGTATGCCTCTCGGTGTGCTGCTCCCACTGCCAAATTTGCAACAAAAAAATGGCCAAAATCTTTGCCATTCACGGCAAACCAGAAGCTGTTTCACAGCCTTGGGCGTGACTTTGAAGAAGAAAAGAGAGATGGATGAGAGATTAGGTTAAGGGAAAAAGGTGTCCAACATTTCACTTATATATTTTCCAAAAATACTAAAGCATTTACCATTTATTTTTATGCTTTCAAAAACAATAAAACAAATGTAATTACTTTATTAATTCTTTTACCCTTGGTAAAAGGTGAAAAGGAAAAGCTTTAACTTTTCCAAAAAGTTAAAAGTCTTTTCCCCCCAAAATTTCCCTCCAAATCTTAAGGTCAAAGTCAAAGAGTCAAAGTTACTTTTCCAAAAAGTGATTTGACTTTTATGACTTGCGATGTGATTTGCGATGCGACTTGCGGCACGTGATTCAAAATCGACGTAACTTCGCAAACACATTCCGAGCTCGGTTTCGATAATTCTAAATTAACGATTTTCCGATGCCTCGTTAATAAATCAATTTACTAATCACGTCGCTCGAGAATTAATTCTAAATTAATTCAAGTGCCCGAATTAAAATCTAATTTTAATTCCTAATCGAAATCCAATTTCGTTTAATATATCGAATATATTATTTATCGATTAATTCCAAATTAATCGTTCTCTCTCTTTAAGTTGATATTTTATCCTAGATAAAACATCTCTGTTATTAATCCCAGATTAATTCTCTCTTCTTCTAATTAATCCCAGATTAATAATATGCGAGTCATACGTCATCGGTGTATCATTGGGAAGCGACCCATGAGATCCCCGGATATGTTGGCAGTAAATATACGGTCGTCGGACTATCCGAACACGTAAGTACCTCGTACTCTGTTTATACCGATTTACAAGACAAGGTTGGCCTCTAGCAAGGCGCCATGCCTACCCAATTCTCCGGAAACATGCTTACAGGAATAAGCGATCTATATCAGGCGTAGTATACATCGTATAGTGCATATCGATCTAGTATCGGATGGTCACGTGTTAGGCCTGGGGCTGGAGTTGTGTCTGCCCCGTACGAAACACATATCGGATGTCTGGTAACTAGTCTCTATAATCGGATATACATGACCTAGTCATAATATCCCAATGGCCGCGCAGCACTTAAGAGCACTAATACCGTATCCTACGTGACATCATATCCACTATGACTGGAGTGATACTTCCGTCTTGACATCACACCCAATACTCTACGATTCTCAATATACCCAGTATTGGCGTACACAGAACCGGTTAAAGCCCTGGACGACCTCAACCAAAATATATTGATTGTCGTAAGTATTAGCGGTGCAAGTCTCAGGTTAAGACCAAATACACCTACCCTGATGTCGGACTCCCATAGACACGCAGTCATACTACCAATGGGATTCTGAGGGGGTCTATCCAGAGCGAAGCTTGTCCCCGTACCATCGGTGAAACACAACCTCCTATTACACTTGCATGAGTATCCAATAGCCAAATATATGAGAACTTTGTCGTTGTGCCCTCACAACGCGCACAAGTGCAATACTAGTCTTTTACGTATTATCGATGTCCAATCTCGATAATACTTTGACTAGGGATATTTAATGATTATCCTACGTGGACTGATACTGTCTCATATCATTCTCCGTCCAGGAACAAATCATAGGGACCTCTCATCATTTATACATCTAAGGTGATCTAATCACAAATGATAAGAGAGCAATCTCCTTTGTCACATAGTTAATTTGTACAACAACACCATGATCTGTACAAATAGTGACGCTATGGGTCATATTATCCAACACGCAGAACCGGTTAAAGCGATGTAAGTCTCAGGTTAAGACTATACACACCTACCTTGATTTCGGCCTCCCATAGACACATAGTCATAATACCAATGGGATTCCGAGGGGTCTATCCAGATCGAAGCTGTTTCCCGTACCATCGGTGAAACCCACGACCTCCTATCGCACTTGCATAAGTATCCGATATTTATATATATAAGAACTATGTCGTTGTGCCCTCACAACGCACACAAGTGCAATACTAGCCTATTCCGCATTATCGATGTCCAGTCTCGATAATACTCCGGCTAGGGATATTTAATGATAAACCTTCGGGGACTGATACTGTCTCATATCATTCTCAGTCCAAGAACTAATCACAGGGACCTCTCTTCATTTATATATCTATGGTGATCTAATCACAAATGATGAGAGTGCAATTTCATTGTCACATAGTTAATTTGCTACAACAACAATGATCTGTGCAAATAGTGACGCTATGGGTCATTTTGTCCAACAATCTCCCACTGGCACATAGCTAGTCACTCAAGTGTCCTACACCCGAACTATGTACGGTTGGCTCAAACTGCTGAGAAATGCATTCGTCAGCGGATTTGCATGATTATCATCTTGATGCGATTTATTCGATCATCACATCGCCACGATATATGATCCGAATGAATCAGATGAGTATCTAAGTATGTATCTGGATCGTTGATGAGACCATTAATTCTTTAGCCTGTGCTGACGCCTAGCTCAGCTGCTAACAGAACTATATCTAATTATTAGATTTGTATCGACCCAAATGACTTCTATTGCTGCTTCAGCTGCAGCAACAACCCGCATTGTTGTTTATTCGGTAACAGTATCTTACTTGGAAGATTTCCAGCTCACTGTACCGTTATTCAAACTATATAGTACCGTTTGCGACTTTTAGTAGTCTTTATCGGTTATAGGAAACTTGCTACAGTGACCCCAGTCACTTCAAGTTCTCCTTCTCCATAGACTAAGACAGCATCCTTAGTTCTCTAAGATACTAACGGATGTTCTTAACATCAATCCAGTGACTATCACTCGGATTGGCCTGTTTGTGAATCCATATGCTCAAAGCGTATGATACACCAGGTCTCGTACATTTTTCAATGTACGGTTTCTAGGAGAGTATTGCGAAAGCCAAGCTTTCGCCGATATTTATTTTATGGGAATATCATTTCCAAGAAATGACGTATTATCATTATTTTATAGGACAACCACTATCAGTGCGCTCCCACTAACCTTCTTATATAACACTAGAATTATTTTTTTTGAATTAAATCATACATCATTATGATTATATCAAAACGATAATTCCAAGAACCTAATGCTTGCTTCAATCCATCATGGATCGAATAATCTGCATTATCCAAATGGCTTTACCGTGGCAACATGTAAAAGGTTGAATCGTAATCAACACAATGTTGATAACGATACCTTTCCGTTAAAAGCCTAGCTTTATACGCTGGTATGTTGCCATCCATGTATGTCTTCCTAGAAGACTTTTAAGTACCATTAGGCACAATGCCTTGTGGTACATCAACTAGTATCCAAACTGGTTGATTGAATACATGGAATCCATTTCGGATTATATGACACTTTGCCATATTAGGGAGTTGATACCTTGTATCACCTCCTCATACGTAGTCAGTTAGTATTCCTCAATAAGATAGACATCTTATGAGGTGCGATCAGAAACCCATACCCCAGGTTGTTTTATGACTCTATCCGACCTACGCGGTTCTTGTGTATTCGAAGATTAATGGTAATAGTCTCATCCTGGATGAACTATTCATGTTCCATTAAGATTCAGTACCATGAACAGTATTACTCCGATTTCCATCGAGTTATACTATCCTCCCACTTACCACTGCATATCGGTATTCCCTTCAGGAAAACCGTATGGTGAGTCACAATCTAATTGTTTCTCTGTGAGATGTATAAGTACAATACTTATGGTATCCCTAGGGTAACCTACATTGGCACTTATCCTATTTGGGTTTTAGTTTGGTATCATCCAAACATATGCCTAGCATACCCAAATTATCAGGAATGAGAACCCGGTTTCTTTCCCGTTCATATCTAATATGATATCTGTCAACAGATTATTATGGAACCTTATTCAAAATAAGTTCTTGCACTATTTAAAGCTTATCCGTTGAAGGAAATGGTAGCTCAGAGCGACTCGTGATTAACCTTATTATGTCTAACAAAATTCGGTTAATCCGTTGGACACACCGTCAAACTGATGTATTCGGGAGGAGTCCTTTTTTGAAAGAATACTATACACTTTCATAAAAACTAGAAACTTATTGCTTATGTATTTTCATTACAGTCTTACCATGACAGTTTAATACTTTAGCCGATCTATTTGTCTATTTCGTGTCGAAACTCTAAAAGTTTCCGATTTGTGTTTCAAAAGAAACACATAACCATACGCGATGCCACATCCGTCATGGGCCCACTTGCTTCACTATGAAGTAGGGCTAACAGATCGGTGGCATTTACACTTTTACCAAGTAAATAGTGTTTTAGGCAGTTTGCCCAAATAGACTAGATTCGTAGACTTTATTTGAACAGAATCAAATCAGTCCTAGTACCCGCTCTTCAAAAGTGCGGATATACGATTCTTGTTTAGTAGTGTCCTTGACAACTATGCCACAATTAAGTTTCTTAACTGATCAAATCAATTTGAGCTATTTATTTGTCATGTTATATAATTGAGATATTATTTATATTCAAAATATAAATTCTGTTATTCACATCTAATGTGTTTCTCAATATCATCTTTATATAATAAAACACTTTAGTGTTCTAGAATATAAAGGTACACCCGCAACGGGTTATACACAATATAGAGATAATGTTCTAGTCAAACTAGCTACATTATAACAGTTTCTAAATTTAAGTACTAACCGAAGGTAGTTCCTAAATTCAGGTATCTACGGCTAAAATAGCGACTTTCGTCTTGTTTCCATTCGCAGATAAATCTCAATTGAAGTCAGTATCCTGTTCAAAATAGATTCTGAACATCAATATATTTTATGTACCACACTAAGTATTTAAAATCCAATTTCAATACTAGTGTGAACAATATGAACAATCATATTTGAAGTCAGAGCCTTGCTCGTCTCTATTCCTCTTAGGATATGTCCTTTATCTTCCCAGAAGATTATAATGATTTTGCCTTTGCCTGTTTCAACACTCCAGAGCCTTTGGCCAAGTCTCGTGTTTCTGGAATATCGAATTAAGGTGCGCCTTGCGCTACAAGCTTAATATATTATTTTATCAAATAAAATAACCTATTAATTTTCAGGACCATCCTGAATTTATTCCCAATTTGAAAATTAAACCATTTAAACACATTTTCCCCAGGATTATGTTTTAAATGTCAATCTTTCAATTATATCTTGATTCTAATAGTCCAACTATTTAATCAACGATTTGTGGTACTATTTATTATAATGATTATAATAGTCCAACTATATAATCAAATATAATTTAAATTAATTAACCTCAATTACATTGATTACTATAATCCAATTATAAAATCAACTGTAAATCGAAATTAATTAATTCAAATATATTGATTAATATAATCCAATTATATATAATCAAATATAATACAGTCCAACTGTTTATAAAAACAACAATTTAAATATTAGTCCAACTAACATTTAATCAAACGACGAAATAATTTGAATTAGCGCTTATGGCGAGTAATTGATCGAGTATTGCAAATTCAATTCTTGCCTCCCACTATTTTTTGGCGAGCCTCTAACCCTCTGTCGAGTACTCGGGAAACCGTGTTTCCTAGTGGGCTAGGATCCCGTTAAAAATCACACAATCTTGACTTTGGCCAACAAATTGTATGATAATTAACTAGGTAGATCTCGAAGATCAATTGGATCTCATCCAATTCCTAGATCCAGTAGGCGGATATCCAAATCCTAAACATATATCTTATATATGCCAATACATCCAATGTATTACCTAACCATTTTCCTCTTAATCAACTAAGCCTTGGCTTTGGCACAACAAACCTAGTGATCCCAGTCAAGTGTGACCCATTGACCATGGAAAGTTTCGTAATCAATGTCGATGGACAAGAAGTGGTCTTGACTTTGGCCAACAAACCACAACTTGGACAAGACACCGATATGGAACAAAACTCTCGTGATTCAAACACATCTTTGACGGACAAAGGGCTTGACTTTGGCCAACAACCCAATGCCAATCTTGGATCTTGAGTGAGAATCACTCAATGGAAGGAAAAACACTTGATATTGAGCGAGGGTTTTTCGCGTGCAAATTGGCTACCAATTTATTATCTTTATTAAGGTCTCATCATCATACACCCTTAAACATGCATTCTAAACACATAATAAAGCGCATATGAAATAAAATAATAATGATATGCGGATGGATACTTTACATTGATCCTAGATCAAATCTCTCATTTTCTCTCTCCAAAGCTAGCACATGTATTTACTTCTACCCGTTACACTACACTTCTAAAGAAACCTTATTTACATTGAGGGGAATAGGTGAGAAGAGAATACAAAAAGTATAGAGGTGATAAGGCTGGACACGCATGTCCAATTAATAAATCAAATTTATTACAATTTCCAAAATTGTCCCACCCGACTAATATCCATCCGATATATATATATTCATGCATCATCGCACCATGTATTCATACAAGCATGTTATCAATCAATCTAATCAAATTAATTAATATGATAATTAGTGATCATCCAATGTTCAAACAACGATTTGATTTTTGCGCGTGTCAAACTCGTTTTGCGAATAAGTACTCAAAGTACGAATTCTTGAATTAAATTAAACTACATAATTAAATCCAATTTATTACGCATTTAATTCTAATTCACTATTTAATTCCAAATTAAATATTACACTTTTATTAACGAATCTTTACGACTTAAATTCCAAATTTAATCGCAACGGGTCTTAAAGCCCGATTAACATCTAATGTTTGTTTAATTAAAGTCCAATAGGCTTTTAATTAATTTCTATAAGGCGTGGACTTTTGGTCAACTCGGGTCAAACCGAAAACCAAAGTCCAATCCGGGAGTTACCCCATAAGCCTTTAAATTAATTTTGGCCCATTAGCCCCAATTAATAATTAAGGTCCATTAAGTCATAATTGGACCTTTTGGATTCGGTTTTGGGCCTAATTGGATCCAACCAATTTTGCCTAAACCCAATTTTGTTACAACAAAGCCCAAAGCCCAATTACAACCTAACAAGCCCAATTTCCAAAATCAAGCCCAATTAATTAACTTATAAAATTCCAAATTTCACAATTAATTAACCTAAGTGCAATACACAATCAATTACCCAATTAACATTTCTAAAACATCAATTAGCCTAATTAATCATCCACTTTAATTATCAAATAGTGTCCAACACAATTCAATTAAAATCAAACCCAATTTACATGCTTTCAAGTCTCGGCAATTAGGGGTTTTTCAATTCGATTCGGTTTCAATCCAATTGAATCCACAATCATAATTTACCAAATCAATTCAACTCATCCAATGAATCAAACAACAAAATCACAATGAATTTCATGTCCAATTGAATTCGGCCAAGCCACTTTAATTTGGAAAAATGTTCCAAATCAAAATTCAATCAAATTGAACTTCAAAACACATTACCCAATTGTTTTAAGTCATCCAATGATCAAACAAACAAAATCACCAAGAAATTTAGGGTTCTTTAATTTCAGCCAACATAAAATTTGGGGAAATTTGTTCAAACATAATTTCAACAAATTGATCCAATCAATCTTAAATTAAACATACTTTAAGCATTCTCATTCATCCAATTTCACAAAATATGCTCAAAATCAAGTTTACCCAAATTTGACACTTTATGCCAACATAAAAAATTGGGGAAATTTGTTCCAAACACAAATTCAACAAATTGATCCAATCAATCTTAAATTAAACATACTTTAAGCATTCTCATTCATCCAATTTCACAAAATATGCTCAAAATCAAGTTTACCCAATTTGTCACTTTATGCCAACATAAAAAATTGGGGAAATTTGTTCCAAACATAATTTCTTCAAATTGATCCAATCAATCATTAATTCAACAACATTTAAGCATACTTAATCAATCAATTTAATCAAATCATGCTTCAATTGATTTTACCCAATTTGTCATGCCCAAATTTAGGGAAAATTGAATCCAATCCAATTTCATGAAATTGATCATACACAACTTCAATTCAACCTCAATCAAGCATACTTCATCAAACAATTCAACCAAATCATGCCTAAATCGAGTTTACCCAATTTTAACCCTAACTTTTCATGCTTGATCAAAGCTCAAGATACCATTGTTGAGTTCTAAATAAGTCCCAAGATCATGAAATCAAGCAAGAAAATGCATGAATACACAACATATGAGGTGCGGAATATACTCACAATGGTCGGTTTTGATGCGAAGAAGAACAGATGCGTTTTCCTCCTCATCAAGGTCACGACAATGAGCTCCAAGGCAGTGGGCTGCACGTTTTTGCTGTTGGATAATATGACCCATAGCGTCACTATTTGCACAGATCATTGTGTTGTTGTAGCAAATTAACTATGTAACAAGGAAATTGCACTCTCATCATTTGTGATTAGATCACCATAGATATATAAATGAAGAGAGGTCCCTATGATTAGTTCCTGGATTGAG
>SKCR01005463.1:0-26094 GCA_019454045.1 Zanthoxylum bungeanum | reverse complement strand
TTTTCCCGGTTTTTTTTATTTATTTTTTTACTCACCGTTGGATCACTTGACAGTGATCCAACGGTGATGGGTACCACAGATGAACCCTTGCACACGACGATGAATTTATATAAAAACCCCGGCAACAGATTCTCACTATCATATTAATTGCATCAAACAGGTGGCTCTGATAGCACCAATGAATTTAAGGCAACTTGCCTTACCATTGAAGCACCTGAACCTTCTTTCTTTCTTTCTTTTTTGCTTCGTTGCAACAATGAAAGTAACTTAACACTTGATATTTTGATCTATATTTAAGACAAAAAGAATCATTTCAGTTAGATGAAGATTAGTCGTGGGGAAATTTAGAATATGATAGAATTAAATGCGTTTTCGCTTCTCAGCAGCTATCATTGTTTGTGCTGTGCTGTCATGTTGATTAATTGTTTCTTCTATTTAGGTTTTGACATTTTCTGGACACGGTTCAATAGGAAATAATTGAGTTCACAAACTATTTATAGTATGCTCGGATCATAAAGCTCAAATAACAATAATTCATTCAACTATATCCAACTTCAAACGTCTAGTATTCAACATAACAAAAAAAAATTTCCAAGTTCATATATCATTTTCAATAGTAGAAATTCCAATTTAAATGCGTTCAATATCAATAGTCTGAATTTCAATTTTATTGCAGCTTTTAAATTATCGATTGATGGCTTTTTTTTTTTTTTTTTTTTTTTTTTTTGCACCATGAATGTTAAATTTTCTCTAAATTTTGAAAGTAAATTTCATTTATTATGGGCCCAAATATCTGGACTACTCCATTAAAGAGTAAAAATATGTATTATGATGATCTGACCTAATGAGTCATTGTTGTAAATTCCTCAAATTCATTAAATATGATATGTATATGTATAGTGTACATTGGAATTCCCAAGGGGTGTATGAGAGGTTGCAATCCTTGGAGGGTTGCAACTCACCCCAAAGGGTGCCCTATTGGCATCCCTCCATGCCTTTTATAAGAAGGCTTTTATTCCATACATTAGATATAGAACATATACAATGAATATCCAAGCATTCGAAAAGGCATTGTGTTGTTTTCTTTGTTTTGAGAGAGAGATCCACCATTTGGATCCAAGTTCATACACTTGTTAAGGAGTGCTCCTTGAACAAGAAGAATCCAAGTAATCCTGGGAGAACGTTGGCAAAACGAATCCGTAAAGCACCTGTGACGGAGCCAATAAGTTCTTAAGGACAGAGATCATCTCGACTTGGAGTATTTTAATCAGGTTTTTCTGGTTCTTATTGTTTTCGGGTTTTATTGCATCTAGGTCTCATTTTGATTGTTTGATTTGGATGGTTTGCATGTTTATTGCTGTTTAATGACACCTATTTGCCTACAATCTTAAGAACTTATCGCTCTAGTGTTATTAGATAGTAATTTGAATGTTAGGGTTTGTATATTTTCTGAAAAAATACGAACTGTGCATGAAAAACCCGTAGGGCGTTCGAACGCCCGAAGCACGCGAAGGCTAAAATTTGAAAAATCGTAAGAACGTTCGAACGCGTCTTCAAACGCAACTCGAACGCAAGCCTTCTGCCTAAGAACGTTCGAACGTGTCATAAACGCTACTCGAACGTGAACTCTCTGGAAACACTTCGTTCGAACGCGTTATCAAACGCCACACGAACACACACCACACTGTACAGTCACGTTCGAACGTAGATACGAACGTGACACTAACGACTTGTCCTGTAAGTATCATAAACTGCAAACTTTAATTAATATTAACTTGGTTAGTCATATACTGTAAACACATTAATCTGGTAGTATAGATTTAAGTTATTATTAAGTTGTTCAATTTATCACAAGCATACACATAGTGATAAAGTTGAAATTGATTGGTTGTTGCATAATTGGTTGAGAATTTTAAGTGTAATTTTGCACAAGTAATTCCATCCAATCTGATTGACATTTATATATCTACACTTATCGTAATAATTGTGCTAATGGAAGAGTGTAAATATGGGTTGTGAATTGCTAAAATATCATATTGGAAAAAGGTGTTCGAAGAATATTCGTTCGTTCAATTTTCCTTAAGTATCTTTAGTTAAAATTCAATGACTTGTGTTTATTGGAACTTTCGTCCATAGAACAACAAGTGACTACCTAGTACATCACTTAGAACAAGATCATTCGTTGATCGTTGTGCAATTCGTCTTTCGTAGGACTGATTGAACCCTGTTGAATTTCCGGTTACAAATGGCTAGCGGAAATATCAAAGAATATCGGTCTCTCACGGAGAAAAGCGGAGAAGTTGGTGGGGGCAAACTTCAAACAGTGGCAGAGAAAAATGCTGTTTTTACCTGACAACTCTCCAGTTGGCTAAATTCCTCAAAGATTCTCCGGGTCATGTGGAGGGAGAATCTGAATTGGCCAGGAAGAGCGAGGACAGACTTGGTGTCTGGAGACTTCTTATGCAAGAACTACCTTTTGGGTGGTCTTGACAATCCCTGTACAATGTGTACCAAGGCATGACTTCTGCGAAGGTTCTCTGGGAATCTCTCGAGAAGAAGTACAAAACCGAAGTTGCCGGACAAAAGAAATTTGTCGTGGGTAGGTTTCCTGGACTACAAGATGGTAGTTTCAAGTACGGTGATGTCTCAGTTGGGTGAAACAACAATAGATCATTCATGAAATACTGGATGAAGGAATGAAACTCTGTGAGACGTTTCAAGTTGCCACCATAATTGAAAAGTTGCCTCCATCACGGAAGAACTTCAGGAGCTATCTGCAACACAGAAAGAAGCAGATGAGCCTTGAAGGACCTTGGAGTTCGATTGAGAATCGAACAGGACAACATGATGTCCGAGAAGGCCAGCTACAAGACTATGGAGTCTAAGGCCAACATCTTTGAGGATGTAAAGGGTAGCAGGAAAAGAAAGAACAGTGAAGCTGATCTTCCCAAGCGAACAAGAAGTTCAATGGGAAGTGCTACAATTGTGAAAAGAGCGGTCATATGATAAAGGACTGCAGAACAAGATATCTCAGGACAATGGCAGGATAAATGAGGCTTATGCACTGAAGATGAGCAGTTAACTGATGAGATTTCAGAAATGAATCTCTCAACAGTGGTACTGAAGCCAACTTAGTTGGGAATCCGAGAGAATGATGGGTAGACTATGGGGCTACTCGTCATATCTGTTCTGATCAAGCAAGATTTTCCTCGTATCAGAAAGGTCGATGGCGGCGATCATCTGACAATAGGAAACTCATCCACCTCTAGAGTGGTTGGGACAAGGCACAGTAGTTCTGAAAATGATATCCGGAACGGAGCTTACATATAATAATGTTTGCATGTTCCAGATATTCAGAAGAACTCGGTCTCGGGTTTGTATTTGTTTATGACAAGATTGTATTGACCAGAAATGATGTCTATGTAGGAAAATGATACCTCGCTGAGGGTCTTTTCAATGACTGTCAATTGTGCTATTAATAAAGCTGAAACTTCTGCTTATATTATTGAGTCACAAAATGTATGGCATGAGAGGTTAGGACATGTTAATTATGATACATTAATTAACATGGACCTTATACCTAAATTTGCATTGATAGCCAACATGAGTGTGAGGCATGTGTTGAAGCCAAAAATACATAGAACATCATAGAACGAAGTTCTGAACCCTTGGAACTTGTAAACATTGACGTATGTGACATGAATTTTGTGCAAACAAGAGGCGGTAAAAAGTACTTTGTCACTTTTATCGATGAAAGCAAAGATTCTGTTAAGTGTATTTGCTGAGGAGCAAAGCTGAAGCTATTGAGAGCTTTATACACTGAGAACGAAGTTGCAAATCAACTTGGCAAGTAAATGAAAGAATCAGAAGTGATATAGTGGTGGTGAATATGTTTCATCATTCGGTGAATATTGTTCTGTGCACGGAATTATTCACGAAACCACTGTTCCTTATTCTCCTCAACAGAACGGAATTGCGGAGCGCAAAAACCGAACGTTGAAGGAAATGATGAATGCCATGTTGACAAGTTCGGGTCTGCCCCAGAACTTGTGGGGGGAAGCCTTGCTTTCCGCGAACTACGTCTGTACAAGCTTCCTCATAGAAGACTAGACAAGACACCATATGAATTGTAGAAAGGTTTCGTACCTTCCTACGAATACCTCAAAAGTGTGGGGGGTGTCTTTCCAAAGTAATGGTTCCTAAACCTAAGAAGGTGGAATAGGACCCAAAACTGTTGACTGTATATTCATCAGATATACTTGCAACATAATGCATATCGATTCTTGGCACACAAAAATGAGATTCATGATATCAATCCAAATGTGATGATTGAGTCAAGGAATGCAATATTTTGAAGAGACATTTCCTTGTAAGGAAAGACAAAGAAGAGAGTCTCTCAAAAATATCTGTTGATACTGTCAATGACAGTGATCAGGTTGACCAAGAGTCAAATCAACATGGAAATGTTGGCAAATGAACCTAGACGTCGTCTAAGTCATTTGGACCCGATTTTCTGACATATTTGTTAGAAAATGAGCCTCAAAGCTATAAAGAAGCAATGTCTTCTCTGGAGGCACCTCTTTGGAAAGAGGCGATAAACAAGTGAGATTGATTCAATCCTACATAACCATACTTGGGAGTTGGTTGATCTTCCACCAGGTGTGTAAGCCACTGGGCTACAAATGGAAAGATGAAAATGGATGGATCAATAGATAAGTACAAGGCGAGGTTTGTCATAAAATATTATAGACAGAAAGAAGACCTTGTTTACTTTGACACATATCCACCAGTGATTCGTATCACATCAGTAGAATGCTTATAGCTATAGCAGCTATATTTGGTCTTGAAATACATCATAAGGATGTAAAGACGTCATTCTTGAATGGTGAATTGGATGAAGAGACTTACATGGAAAAACCAGAAGGGTTTAATGTTCCTGGATAAGACAGAAGGTGTGCAAATTGTAAAATCCTTGTACGGATTAAAACAAGCACATAGACAATGACATGAGAATATTGACAAAGAGATGTTGTCAATTGGGTTTAAAAACCGATGAGTGTGATAAGTGTTATACGCCAAATCAACTCAAGAATGATATGTCGTTGTATGTCTCTATGTAGACGATATGCTGATAATTGGTAATAATCATGAGTTGATTCAGTCTACCAAGAAAGTGTTATCCAGTAAATTTGGTATGAAAGATTTGGGAGTAGCTAACCTAACTCTTCCTTTATCAAGAATACTGGCTTAAGCATATCGTAATTAGAGTATTCAAGGATCATCGGAAGTCTGATGTATCTCACGAATTGCACACGAACTGATATCGCTCAAGCTGAGAATAGGCTTAGCAGATATACTAGCAATCCAGGACATAACCACTGGAAAGTCATAGTAAGTGTTTTGAGGTATATCTGATACAGTGGATTCCAAATCTACGGTGGGATTTGTTTTCACACTTGGTAATGCAGCCGTGTCATGGAAATCCTCGAGGCAAACATGTATTGCCCGGTCTACTATGGAATCAGAGTTCATAGCGTTAGACAAAACAACGGAAGAAGCAGAATGGCTTAGAAACTTCCTGGAGGATATTCCTAGTTGGCCCAAACCGGTGCCAGCGATTAGCATACATTGTGATAGCCAATCGGCAATTGGGAGAGCCCAAAATACAATGTATAATGGTAAGTCTTGAAACATACGTCGGAGACATAATACCATACGTCAAATGCTCTCAAGTGGCATAATAATGATCGATTATGTTAAGTCGAAGGAAAACCTAGCGGATCCACTAACTAAAGGTTTACCTCGAGAGCAAGTTGAGAAGTCATCGAGGGGAATGGGCTTGAAGCCTATATTCTAAGAATTGTCACTGTGGAAACCCAACCTAGTTGACTGGAGATCCCAAGATCTAGGTTCAAAAGGGACAACAGAAACTTTGTGCAATTCAAAACAAGCACTGAAGAGTTTCGTACTCTTTCCCATTCCGATAATGACGCTGAGTGCTGTCTGTCATTGGTTAGGATAAGCTAAGGCTTTTAATGATCATTATATTAGGAGATGAGTCCTAATGGGGGTAAAGACATATTACCTCTTCATAGTAGATCACCTATTTCAAGTAAGAAGTGAGGCCGCTTCCATGGGAACCTTTAAAGGCGGGTTACCCTAAAGTGCTTGATGAATCCAGGACCGTTGTTCAGAGCAAAAATGAACACAACCGTAGAACGGGAAAATGGTCGAATTAAAGCTGTGTGTTGGCAATTGTCTTGGTTTACACCAACGGCAGAACAGTTCAAGACTATGGGTCACTGGTTTGCCAAGTAAATCCGATTGTCACTCACTAGGAAAGGTTCAAGGCGAAAGCTACCTATTTCGATGCAGCTTTAGCTCACGGTATCTATCTCACGTGCCTGAATGAATATTTGAAGAATTGTGGGGGATTGTTGTAAATTCCTCAAATTCATTAAATATGATATGTATATGTATATGTGTACCATTGGAATTCCCAAGGGATGTATGGGAGGTTGCAATCCTTGGAGGGTTGCAACCCACCCCAAGGGGTGCCCTATTGGCATCCCTCCATGCCTTTTATAAGAAGGCTTTTATTCCATACATTAGATATAGAACATATACAATGAATATCCAAGAATTCGAAAAGGCATTGTGTTGTTTTCTTTGTTTTGAGAGAGAGATCCACCATTTGGATCCAAGTTCATACACTTGTTAAGGAGTGCTCCTTGAACAATAGAATCCAAGTAATCCTGGGAGAACGTTGGCAAAACGAATCCGTAAAGCACCTGTGACGGAGCCAATAAGTTCTTAAGGACAAAGATCATCTCGACTTGGAGTATTTTAATCAGGTTTTTCTGGTTCTTATTGTTTTCGGGTTTTATTGCATCTAGATCTCATTTTGATTGTTTGATTTGGATGGTTTGCATGTTTATTGCTGTTTAATGACACCTATTTGCCTACAGTAATATGTTATCCACTTTAGCATATGGCTCCTCACGGTTTTGAAATCATGGTAAGTTTTGGCAACCCAATTGACCCCATCTAGTTAAAAATACTCAATATTTATAGGATATCACTAACATCCCTCCCACTGTCGTATGAGATTTTACATGTGCCAAGTTGTAGGTAATATCATTTTGGTGCAAATATAAGAGATACTGCCCTTGATGTTGGCAAGACAAAATTATGGGGCAGATGAATTTGTTTTTGTATGAGAAGAATGATGAGTTCTGTAGCAAGCTTTCCTATTGCCAAGAAATACTCCTTTTTTTTTTTTTGTTCTTGCCCGTTTTACTAAACATAGTATTGCATTGCACTTCAGCTTAAGTAGTAGACAACCATTAGTTATGATTATGGACTTTTTGAATGCCCATTTGCATAATGTGACGTGTCATTATTGTGCTCATGACCCACTTGATATTTGATGAAATTAAACGAACCCTATATATTTAAAAATTAAATGAAACCTCCATACTTAGGGTTTGTTATAAATATTTGAGAAAAATGATACCTAACTATAATGTAGATTACAATATGCACTTTAATCTCTACACTTTTAAAAATACAAGTTTTAGTCCCTATTATAGGGGGTTTCGTGTAGTGGAAGTACGATTTAGGCAAAATTGAAGTTTCAAACATTTTAATTTTCCGAACGAATTATCTGATATCATATATTGCTAATCCGTCAGTATTTCATCTAAATCTTCTATCAAAATCAAATAACGATAACACACTAAATTTCAGAAACACGGTAAAAAATTTACTAAATATTTTTCTAAAACCTTTACACGAATCGGGTGACCGATCAAAACAGTTAGCCGATTCATTTGCTTTGTTGACACAGCCACATAAATAGTGACCGATCAGCCTTTAATTTAATGTGTCTGAGCAATAGGCAGTTCATTGAGCAGTCTCATTTTACGCAGTTTTGTCATTTTTATCATTTTCGTGTAATTTTATAATGAGAAATCCTTATTTTACTTAAAGAAATCCAGAATGGCAGTAATGATTGCGTTTTGACTTCATAAATTCTATCACTGGTTTCTATTGTCCCGTTAGCCAAACAAACCCATCGAACTCATCTTTACCCTAATCCTCAAATTAGCTTCAGCAAATTCAATTTTAACGGGAGCCTGCTCTACACTCGTCGTCCACCGTCGCCAACGAAGGTATGGGCTTTTCTTTTCTTTCCTTCATTTTTCATTGTCAACAACTCTAATGAAAGCTGCAGTTGTATGATTAGCAATAGCCTTCGCATGCATAGTGGGTTTGTTTGTTTAGAGCACATGTAGCTAATTTGGGGTTTGATTAGGGTTTCTAATTGTATTTTGGGTGTTTTAAGTATATGGATTTTGGAGATTCTGATCTTCAATGTCTTGAGCTGTATAAATAAAGATCTTAAAGGATTTAAGGTACTGTGTGTCTTGAGCTGTATGGATTTTGCAGAGTTGTTGACAATGCAAAATGAATGAAAGAAAAGAAAAGCCCATACCTTTGTTGGCGATGGTGGACGAGTAGCGCAGAGCAGGGTGGACGAGAAGCACAGAGCAATGAGCATGTTCCCGTTAAAATTGAATTTGGTGAAGTTAATTTGGGGATTAGGATAAAGATGAGTTGGATGAGTTTGTTTGGCTAACGGGATAATAGAAACCGGGGATAGAATTTTTTAAGTCAAAACGCAACAATTACTGCCGTTCTGAGTTTCTTTAAGTAAAATAAGGAGTAAGAATATCATTTCTCTTTTATAATTCTGACCACGGAATAATTTTTGAAATTTTTTTTAACACCCAATAACATCCAAAAATATTCAAAAATTATATATTTTGTATAAATTAAACTAATTTCAGATTTAATCGAATTAAATAATTAATTTAATTATTTTTATGTTAAATCTAATTTTTTAGAAGATTAATCAAACTAATTTACACCATTCAAAATCTCCACATATGAATTATAAACAAAATCCACACATGCTAATCATTAGGGTTCTTCATGGTTATCAACAAATTATAAACACTAAATATTTGGAACATGTAACATATATCAAACACATATTAACATGTATAAGAAAATATATTTTTTTTAAAAAAAAATTGAAAGAAAATATTATATCTTAATCAAATTAAGTTTCTATTTTTTTGCTTCCAATTGCAAAATATCTCTCCTTTTAGTGCTCAAATTTTTGTAACCCTAAACCCTAATGTTTTATTCTAACACATGAGAAGGCAAAACTAAAAAAATGAAAACCCTTCCGATTTTTATAGGATTTGCCAAAATTTTGGAGGGTAATTTGGTCCATTTGCCAAGTCAACATTTGGTCCAAATTTTGGCACATTATTAATTTTATCTAATAATATTAATTAATGTATTTTTGTTAATGGAATTCATGTGTAAAACACACATGATTTGGCC
Organism: Zanthoxylum bungeanum; assembly: GCA_019454045.1. Lineage (NCBI taxonomy): Eukaryota > Viridiplantae > Streptophyta > Magnoliopsida > Sapindales > Rutaceae > Zanthoxylum > Zanthoxylum bungeanum. The sequence continues at coordinate 16,677 of SKCR01005463.1, read as the reverse complement.
AATTACAATTAGTCAAATATAATATAATATTCCAATTATATTCCATTTCGAGAATTAAAATTAATTAATAATTAATCTATTAAAAAAGTAATTATGGAAAAATATTCCAATAATATTCTTCCTTAATATAATTATTAATTAATTAATTTAATTCATTATAGTAAAGACAAGTGTCGGCCTACAATAGGCCTTTAATGTATATTTAATCAAATTATGTATCATATACAAATACACATTAAATTTACGCGCATGAGTAAATTATGAATAATCTGATTATCAATAATTTATTGTCCAAGTACTCAAGGAGTAAATTTTATATTTTGGGACTCTCTAAATTCAAGTTTATATGTCATAAACATCATTTTTGTGTGCGTAATTCAACCACTCATAAATTACGACGATCACAGATAATCAAATTAAACCATATAAGTCGAGGTCATTATATATGTATAATACATTCGTCATAAACTATTTGAATTTCTCCTAAAATATAGAAGATACGCCAAAATTTTCGCTACGTACAATTTATATATGTCGTGATATTTTTGTGATTCTCTAGATAAATACTCAGAACTCATTTTCGTAGTATACATAGGTCAAGAATTTTAAATGATCATGAAGTGGATACTTAAATTCCGCACATGGGACTGATGGATACTCTCTGGATATATCATAAAATATCATGAGCAATAGTCCACACCCAACAAGCTTGTGGTGGTCTAATCTTAAAATATCATTGACGTGACTGCCATCAAAGTATGAAGGATAACTCACACATCCATAGTGGTATCTGAAGTTGAAAGACTTCATATGCTATTCGACTTGAGAAAATTTCTATTAACGTTGATGCGCCATCTATTAGAAATATTCCGGTGAGTCGTTCAGTATTCATCCAATAAGTATATACATGTCTTTATGAATCTCCCTAAAACTCATGGTTCACTGATATAAACCATTGAAACTATTCCAATATATGACATGTACCGTTCTCTCAGGTTTACTAACTGATCAGGTATGTAAACATTGACCGGGAATAATTTAAAAATGAACTATGTTATGATGTTTTTCAGTGTCAACTGTGACACTTTTGCAACTACGTCATAACTATTCATTATGTGGTCAATTTTTACCATATAATTAAAAGATTATATTGTTGAAATTACTTAATTTTATTCATAATAAAATATAAATGTATAATATATTTAGGATAAATACATTAAAAATTGGCTCTCCGAATACTAACTTTAGCCCCATCGTTAAATATTTTTTGCTAATTTGAGTTATTTTTTATCTGATTACTATCAAATAACTTGGATACTCTAAAACCATCCAAATATAGTAAAAGCTTATTTCAAATTAGATGAAAAGTGACTAACTTATCAAAAAATATTTATCAGTGTGGACTTAAACTTATATTTTCTAAAACTTAACTAATTGGACTAAAAAATCACTATGATAATTTGTATGGTAATTAAGTGTCATTTTTTCTAAATATTTTGGTTTTTATTGTAAAACATGAGGTACAGATGGCATCAAGTCATCCTGTCCTGAGCTAATAGCTAATCTCCTCTTGTCACATCCTGATTGTGATTCGAGATGAAAAAATTTCAAATCTCTAACATTTTTTGAATCTAGACGAAAAATTATTTCAAATCCTAAATTAAATGGTTAGAGATCCCAAATCCTGCTTGAGATTCGAGTTTTTTTATACTAAAATTCAAGATTTAAGCATAAGGAGAATTTAACTTAAATTCGTTAAATAACAAGAACATTTGAGCTCAGTACAAATGTAAAACTACTTTAAAATGAGTACTTTTTGAATGAAATTTTTTATCCGCCCAACGGGTGTTATTGATTGAGAGTGATGACCTTTTTTCCCTTTTTTATTTTTTATTTTTTATTTTTTTAAATGTTTGTTTGTAGGTTGCTGAAATCATTAATGTTAGTTAAATAAAACTTAGCCCCACATGATCCACCTATAATTCACATGATGTGAAAGGTAGAGTAGAGAAATAATAGGAATATAATTTTTTTTAATTTAATTTGTATATAATTAAAATGGATGATACGCATTATTCTGCATATAATTAAAACGTCTTGGTGGTTGAGTGAGTAGACTGTCCATGAAGAGAGTGAAAAAAAAAACAAAATTAAATGGTGACAACTAGACCGCCTACTCTTTAAAAGTTAATAATCACTAGTTCGTATTGTTAATAAATCAGCTATCAAGTTGCGACGAAGGTCAGAGAAATATAAATACTTGCGTACGGATTCAGTTTTAAAATTCGGATTAGGGTTTTTGACAACAGAGCATGCAACAGTTGAGACGAAGAGGCGAGACGAGGGGGGCTATTTCTCAAGCTTCAAGGGAACGAACAAATACGAAGGTTCAGCTTGAGAGAGTTGAGAGGGAATCGTGAGACTAAAGAAGTGAGGAGTGAGGCTGAAATTGAAACTTGTTAATTTTGGCTTTAGGATTATATATAAAATTATTTACAAAACTCCCTACATAGTTCAATGGTAGTTTAGTAGTTTCATATTTGAAGATAAGCATTTCAAGTGAAAGATTGTGGGTTTGAATCCATTCAAGTTATATATTTTTTTTTTATAATCGATTCATTATGACATATTTCTGTCATAATCAAAATTACGTCATTTTATTTATAATATAAATATGTCATAAATAAATACATTATAATTTTTATGATATATTTATGTCATAAAATAAAACGACGTTTTAATTTATGACAGTTTTCTATCATATTATTTCACAATAAATTATTAGAAAAATGAAAAATACAAAACATGACATATATTTGTCATGTTATTTATGACATATATGTTTATGTCATAAATATGTCATAATTTTATTACAAAAGTCGATTTATGATGGAAATCTATCATAAATTTATGACATATTTCGTGACACATTTTTCCCGTCATAAAAAAGTGTCAAATTCACTTTTTTTGTAGTAGTGACTTCAGGAAAATCTTGCGGCACTTCAATATGCATGATTGTAAGCCAATATCTACCATTCTTCCTATTAATTTTAAATTATCCTCTAAGATGTGTCCTAGCAATAAAGGAAAGAAGAAGGAAATATCTCGAATACGGTATACATCAGTAGTAAGTAGTTTGATGTTTGGTATGATATGTACAAGACCAAACATTGCACATGTCGTGGGAGCAGTTAATCGGTACATGATGAATCCTTATAGAAAGCATTGGGGTGGTGTAAAGAGGATCCTAAGATATATCGAGGATACCTCAAATGTTGCATTATGTTATAAAAGATCAAATTTTGTTGTCAAGGGTTATGTAGATTCATATTTTACAGGAGATCTTAATAAAAGAAAATCTACAACAGACTATGTGTTTACACTTACAAGAGGACTTGTAAGCTGGGTTTTTAAATTGCAAACTGTCGTGCCATTATCTACGATAGAAGCAGAATATATGGCAGCAACACAAGCTTACAAGGAAGTTATCTGGATACAAAGGTTGTTGGAGGAGCTCAGACACAAATAAGATAAGATTTTATTATTTTGTGAAAGTCAAAGTGCCCTTCATATTACAAGGAATCCATTCTTTCATACAAGGACAAAGCGAATAGGAGTTCAATATCACTTTGTTCATGAAATAGTAGAAGATAGAAGTGTAGATACGAAGAAAATTTACACACAAGACAGCCTAACAGATGTATTGACAAAATCAATTAATACTGAAAAAAATTTATGGTGTAGATCCTTATATGGCCTAGCAGAAACATAAGCAACATGACAATGGCAAAGAAGAAAGGATAGTGTGGAGACCCGATTGATTCTCAATCAAATCTCCAAGTGAGATATTTGCTGAGTCAAAGGAAGATGGTTGTTTGATAAATTAGGTGGTTGGAGTAGTGCAAAACTTACTTATAAATACCTACATTGGTGAGAGCTTTAAGGACATCCCAAAATTTGAGAACTTCATTCATTAGAGTGAAAGAAAAGTTTGGGTGAATGTATTTTGTTAGAGAATATCTAGAGTGATTTGAGAGAATTGAGTGTATTGAGATTTTTGAGTTGTGAGATAAATACTCCAATGTTAATATTCTCCATTTCATTAGTAAAATATTATCATTTTATCTTCGCTTGTGGAAGTAGGTTAAAAGTCGAACCACATATATCGTTGTGTTTTATCTTATTTTATTCTCAAATTTTTTTCCAATTTCATTTTAACTGTGACACAGCTTCACCACATAATTCCTAACACTAACTATCTTAATCTTTTTAGTTGTTATTAACCGTTAGCAATGCAAGATTAATTTTTACTTCATGAATTATATCATTTAAGATGTTGGGTATTTTTTTGATAATATATGAATTTGTACAAAGAGATCATAATAAATTATAATTTAAATGTCGCACAACTAAATCATATTTATGGCTACATTCATGCAATTACATAGAAAAAGAAAATCTTAAATTATCACATACATTTTAGTGATTTGAATGGATATGCGAACTCTCATCCACTATATACTAATCCCTCCCTTAAATTAGAATGACTGCAATGTAAAGCGTCTTCAAAGCCTGAGGAATTATACCAATGAGGCATCTTAAGTTGTCACTCACGAATACTACTATTATTTTGTTTATAGCTGCTAATACACAATCCTTTTTTTTTCTTCCCATAGACTGCATTGCTATTTCTTTTAAGAGGTAAGCTCATTAAGTACCCTTTAACAAAGTGTAACTTTTAGTTAATAGACTTTTCTTGCAAGGTTCGGGAAAAAATTGTAATTTTCTTTCAAGAAATAAATAAAAACTCAGCGAGTGAATCAGAATCAATGGTAATGGTAGCTGTCGAAGAAGGGCCCGCCACCGAATAATCCAATCAAGTCTTCCCAATTTTTTAATAATCTGGAAAGACAGGGCCTTTCTTATCCATAAAAATTAAAATAGAACGCAAAATTAATAAATGAATCAATTAATATCGAGGCTATAAATAATGAAAAACCAAACAAGAAATTGGGTACTCATATTCCACACACCAACACCACCACCCACAAACCGATGAACGAGTAAATCTCTCGTTTCCGAATTCGTTATTGATTCACAAACGCAATAACAGTTACAATAATAATAATAATAATAATAATAATAATACAATAAAAAATTAACGTTATTACAAAAAAAAAAAAAACTATTAAATGAAGTTCTTGTTGGAGCTCGTTTGGTGTTGTGGGTGCCACCAATCAAATTGTGCCGGCGCCAGCCCCGAATCCGAGAGGCCGGCCGAGGAGAGCACGTTGGTCCCCGTCGTCCGGAGGAGTTACCGGAGAAGGAGAAAGGCTACGATGGCCGGCGGCGAAGCCGGTGATGTTGTGGTGAGTGGAAGCCGTCCTTGTATGCGATTGCGGAAGACAACGTTGTTATGGAAAGAAAGAGAAGCGATTCGGACAAAGTTGTTAAGACAAAAGCGGAGACTTCAAACTTGTTCGTAGTTTCAGCAGAGATTTCGGGTATGTTTTATCTTAACAAATAAATAAATTTGTTATAATTTATAGGTTATATCCTCACACTCGCTAAGAATCCAATTAAAGAAAAATTTTGATATTAATTTATGGGGAATGGAAAAATTATAAATCATTAATAATTTTTTTTTATCAAAATTTTCTTAAATCAATTTTTAGACATTCATTAACATTTTCCTTAATTTAGAGAGATCTTCATCTGTGTTTCTGTATTTTATTATGTGTGGTTGGTTAATTGATTAAGAGCTGACTTGCTAATGATTAGCTTAATATTTATAATATAAAGACAATTCAAAAAGTCATTAACTGATAAGTAAAAAATTTAAATAAAAATATTTTCAGATACATATGGACAAGCTTTTTTTAAAATTAATTTTAACTAACCGGATTAATTTTTTTTTTTTTTTTTTTGTTCAGCCAAAATTCAATGCCGGCTTTCTCTCCGACACCGTTCATGTTTTGAGAAAGGGAGTTCAGTTGAATTTTTCGATCACTCAAAGCCCGTGATTGGGAATCTGAATTTGGACGTTCATATATATGTATATAGCTAGGTTCTCTATGAAGGATAATAATAATAATAATAATAATAATAATAACTTCTGTAAATTTCGATACTATATGTTAATTAAAATAGCTTAATTTATTTTTATATATAAAAAAAAAATTCTATTGTTGTTTAATCTGTTTATTTCATAATTAAATTTCTCTATTTTAGTGACAGCATCTCATCTTTCTTTACCCACTTAAATAATTAATCACCATTAGAGTTTCAATAATAAAACAGTTATTTGAACAAAAGTAAAAAATAGTTATTCTCTCTCTCTCTCTATATATATATATATATATATATATGATAGACATACATATTATTATTAAACTATTTATCACATGTTCTATAAATATTGAAATTTTTGATTTGATATGTGTCAATTACCATATTTATAAGGATCATTATAGTTTGTGACTATAATGATCCTTATAAATAAAATAACACTTGATGAATCAAATTTACCAAACGTAACCCACAACACAATTATCCGAATACTTAAATTCTTTTTCCAGTTAATTATATCATCACTACAACAAAAGCTTATTACTTACTAAGCGACATCAATCCCAAAATGGCCTTGAATCTTCTTTAAACTAACAAATTTATCATAAAGGATAACTCAGTTAATTTTGCCCTTAAAATGAAAGTTATATCATATGAGAAGGCTTTCGTTTCCCTTAAACCAACCATGGACGAGTAGCTTTAATATGTGTTAATGCATGCTGAAATGGGGGTTAGGTGTGTGAAATCCAAAAAATAGAAAAAATAAAAATAAAAATAAAAATTTGTGTCACTTAATTTAATTGATAAAATCTCTTGTGCATAAACAAAAGGTATAGATTCTGAATCCCACTCACACTAATGTATAGGGAATTAAGTAAATTAGAAGTAAAAAGAAAAAATAATCCTCCCAAATTTGTCAAAATGTCATTGACTGTCAGAGAAATATGTTACATAGTATAATAAATTGATATATTACTGATTGAATTATCCATCAGTATTTTTTTTATATTTTATTAAGAAATATAATTATCGACAAAATACCAATGGATTTTTTTAGTCAGTATATATGGCTTCTCGCCAAATCTTTACCGACAAAAAGAAATATTGTTAGTAAATATTAATCAATGGAATATCATCAATGAATTAGTTATTAGTGGCTATGTCATCGATAAATACCTGAGAAATTCACAGCATAATTATCGATTAGTAATTATATAAAAATAGTGACATATTCTATCGTCGGAAATTTTATTATCAGGCGGTGGACGAGGAGGAGGATCATCAGTTGTAGGACAAATGGGAGCCTGACAATAATTGCAGTAGTAATTTCTTCTTATTATTTCATTAGCTGCTCATGTCAATCTATTATCTGATTGAGACTTGTTACACGTTGAACGCTGGCATGATTTCTCTATTCAATTTCTGTAACTGATTCTGGAGATGTTCCATTTTTAACTACAAAGCCTGATACTATGTCTTCCATGAATTACCATACACCCGACTTCTTTGCGTAACTTATCTATGCTTTTTGTTATTCTGCATCACCTCCTCGTGCCTAGCCCTATTTGTATCTTGAGAGAAAAATATACACAAATTTGTTTTAGTATCTAACAGAGTTGTAAAACTTACTTTTATATATCGAGACCTCTGGTCAACAAATGTATATCATCTTATCCTTTCGTGGAGGAAATCTACAATACAACGGAGGTACCACTTCATCTGTACAACAATCCAATAATCTATTATCACGCATGCTAAAATATTAAAAAACAACTAAAAAGATGAATATTAAATCATACATGTCATTTATACCACGTCATTCCGTGCCTACGTTGCATCAAAGAATTATTCAATTGGGATTGGCTGGCGTCCTAGAGTTTGCTCCAATGCAAACACAATAATCAAAGTTAGTCAAAGTTATTAACAAGTTATAATAATACGTTAACACTTACCATCTGGTGCCTGTACTGATAATGTGATCTACATCCTCCTATTTGTATTTGGCAGGACGAATCGGCACCATCAATTGAACTATTACGGTTCCTGGATATCTTCCCCCACCTCTCAATTGCGTCAGGTCAAGCCCAGTCTTCCGTCTACTTCCTGTACATTGCCTCTTAAATGTAAAAAAGCTTCTACGGTTTTTTCGTCCTCGTATCTTATAACATGTTTGCATAGCGCTCAAAGCCATCTTTTCCAAGCAATCTGGACTAAAGAATTTTACGTCCACATGAAGTATTTCTACAATATTAATTATTAATCGTCAATACGTAAATTATAATTAAATATATTAATTTAAAATTTTAATTGAATTTGAATAACTGAAACTCATTAAAATAGAAATCTATAGTCTTCTTAACTTCATGATTCTTTTAAATGAACATAAAAAGGAAAAGAAAGTTATATATTGCAATCTAAATTAACATTAAAAAAAAAAAAAAAAAAAAAAAAAAAAAAAAAAGGGGCAGGACCTGTCTGTGAGGCACTAGTGTTGGGACTTGCAATCCCTAATGTTAAAGGTGTTTGAAAATTCATAGTTGCTGATCCTATATACTTATGGGGATTAGCTGGTTTATGCAAAATTAAAAAAAAAATCTATTATATCTAAGATATGTTTAAGAGATCAAGCATCATTAAGTCTAAGCGATAAACAATAATAAATAATAGTAACCTAACAAATACAAAAAAATACATAAAGTAAACAAAGAAGAAGCGGATTTATTTACGAAGAGAAAAATTCTTTCAGAGAAAACGACTTCAGGTATAGGTTACCACACAAATCCATTATATGAGAAAAATTTACAAAGATTATGAAAAGACCTTAAGCTAAAACTTTGTCGACTCTATTCTCACTACTGTAAAAACCCGAAGAACTCCCTAAGCCTGCTCCAGGTAACCTTCTTCAAAACCTATGAAGTCTCAATGAATTGAATTTGTGAACTCGTACTTCGAAATTCCGAACACCAATCACCACACTCACAGAGTAGTTCTTTACTCTCAAATATAAGAGTGTCAAAGTAATAAAATAATTCGGTATGTCCGGGGTCGATCCATAGGGAATAGATTTAGTAAAACAAAATAACAATTCGAGTGAAATAAAAATGTTAGATTTGTTTGAAGTGATGGAAAATCTTAAATTGAACTGCAATAATAAATTAAAATATTGGGGCTATGAGATCTACTCTTAATATTTAAAATATAGAGAAATTTTACTTTTTATAATATACAAATTGTCATTATTACCTAGTTAATTTACTTTATGAATTAATTATGTCAAAACATATAAAATCAGTCATAAAGACAGTGATAATATTTGTCTATAATAAGTCAAGTTAAGTACTCAATTATGCCAAATAATTAAAACCTTTCATAAAAGTGGTAAAAGTTTGTCAATAATTAATCCAGATTGAAATTACTTATTCAGATTAAAACTTATATATTATAATATAAATAATATTAATTTATATTCTCATATTAAGAGTTTCACCCTTTACTCCAACTGATGAAATTAGCTACTGATAATTTGAAGAAAAACATGTATACTTTTATTACCGAAAGAAAAAGAAATTACAAGAAAACTTAAAAAATAAAACACACAAGACACTCTCTCCCAAATTCTACAAAATAACTTTGAAAGAAAGTATGAAGAAAAATGAGAGGTGAACATCTCTATTTATAGTAGAAGTGTTCATCTCTCAATTATTAATTACATCTTTTCAAATCAAATACAAACAACAAACTTTTACTAATTTTTTTTTCTTTTTCCTTTTTTGACTTTTTTTTTTATATTTTTTGTTGATAATTTTCCAAATATTCTCACAATCCACCTAAATGTGGATTGCGACATTTCAACTTTTATTTTTTAATTGTTTTTTAATTTTTTACTTTATTTTCTAATAATTAAAATTACATGCAACACACATTGATGTCTTCACCAATTTTGACCTTGAAAACCTCAGAACTAGAAATTTGTGTAAACAGTAAAGTTGTAGATATTTGAGTCTTCTTTCACCTGAAACTGGAATCGCCTCAATTCGATATCAGAGTTAAAGGTTTTGGCCAAATTACGAAAATTACGAAAGTTAGATTTTCGAAATTGTACACTGTTAGAACGCCCTTTCAAGTTTCTGACCTCCAAAATCCAAATGTCACGTCCATTTTTCTAGTTATGCATCCAAAATATTATTTCACCTACATAAAAATAAAAATCACAATAAAAATATATAAAATATAAATTTAATTATTATTTTACAATGTGCTAAATTAAAGGGATTAATGAAATTATAAGTGTAAAATGATTAGTTTCTTTTTTATTAAGTGTACACTTTTTATGTTCATCACGTCCTCCAACCAGCTTATACTAGTCCCTAGTAATTTAAGCTAAAATTGAAAAAAAAAAAATTCTCATACAAGTCAGTATTTGTTTTCTTTCTTTCTAAATTATCAAATAATAAATTATCTTGTACTTTTTACCTTTTCTCCATACACACATAAACAAGGTATGAATCCATTTATTGTGTCCACAATATTCATAGGTCTTGTTGAAAAGAGAGTAATATTTTTGTCCTAAAATTATATTAGAGTTCACACATTTTTGGCAATGGAAGTTTATTTATAAATACAAAAATAATTTTTTTAATAATAATACATCTTCAATCCTTGTAGCGAGCTTTGGGTCAGTTACTCCCAAATCAGTTGTCTTTAGGGCACTGAGTGTTAAAACACCCATGCAGACTTAATTACTTGGATCTCAAATATTAAAAGAAGAAGTGTATGATTTCTTTAATCTTCTCTTTAACTCATGTAACTAGCTTTGTGCCAGTAACTCCTAGACTAGTTGGCCTTATGGTACTAAGTGTTAAAACACCCATACGGACTTAATTACTCGAGTTAGAGAGGCTACGAAATCGAACTTATTCATACATATTTTTTTTTACAAACTCAAGCTCTACTGTTTTATGCGAACAATCACTGCTTACTAAGGCAAGATGTCCGGATATCTGGTTACTAATTATAAACTTGATTGTTATTAATATCATTTTTTTAAACTAACTCAAACTCTATTGTTTTACGCGAACAATCACTGCTTGCTGAGACAAGATGTTCGGTTACTAAGAAAAAATATGGTTAGTTTTTTAAATAAAAATATAAATTTCACTGCCTTTATGTGCTACCTCCATCAAACCAGAGAACTGAATATTATAAAATTTTCACTTACAACCCATGATCATATGTTACCATGTATGTTAATAATACCTGTCAAATGATCATATGAAGATCAAATTTAATCAATATTATGGAGAATTCATAAATTTAAATGATTTAAAAGGAAAGAAATAAAAAATAGCTTGTTACGAATTACATTGATATGCGTTTCAGGAACGAAAACTCCGTACATTTCCATCTCTGACCAACAATTCCACTTGCTTAGTCAAAAATTTATTGTTGGTTTGTGTGTATTTTTTTTTGAAAAACACAAAACAAAAATATTTTTTTTACACAAAATAACAACAAAGTAAAAACAACATATAAAAAAAAAATTTGTACAAAACAACAACACAAAAAATGATTTTTTTTAATTAAAAAAATAATAATGAAACATAAAAATAAAAACTATATGGTCAAATATCTCATCCCCCAAATCAAATTGAGACATTATCCCCAATGTCTGAATAAGAAGTAGTGGAGTTTAGAAGACATCACCTGGTTAGTGTGGAATTGACAATCGAATCTATGATCATTAAAAGAAAAAATTACAGATTAAGATTCAAGTCCACTCTATGCTATTGCCACGATCGTTATTAGACCAGTTCAACTTGGAAAGAATGGGGCCGATTTTTGGTTCATAAGCTAAGAGTTGGTCAATTAATTCATCAATTTTTCTTACATTTAGGACGCTATCTTTTACGGTTTTGAAATGAACTCGAGTCTTTTGGCATCATCAAGAAATACTAAAAGAAAATCAAAAAACTGATCAATATTAAGTAATCCAATAGGTTTTCGGTGAATGTTCAAGTTCGCCTATGATGTAACTGTGAAAATTTCTTCCAACACGCATAGCCCACCTGGTAAAGCAATAAAAGCGTCAGCATGATTAGTCATTTCAGTAAGTCTTTCAGACATATATACTTGAGATAATGCATTCTTTTCCATTTGATTTGCCGATGAGGTTCTCGTCTGCCAAAGATTTTGGAATGATAAGTGTGGTTTATACCCATTTATTCCAATATCTTTAGCTTATTATTTGTTATAATTCGAGATATTTACTATCATTTATAATTTATTTTATGTTTTATTTGTAGGAGCATTAAAATATGGATCGGGGAATAATTGCACGTGTTTTGGGAACTTCAGGGAACACAGGACGAGCAACGGGATCATCAGGCGCCATGGCGCCTAAATCCCATACAATTCACAGAGAATTAGGCGCCACGGCGCCTAACTCTTGCAATTGAAGGCGCCACGGCGCCCACTTGATACACACATATGGCGCCAATTGGAATTAAACAAAGGCGCCGCAGCGCCTCCTCACCCATACAATTTCCCGACAATTTGGCGCCGTGGCGCCACTCAAATTAATAGGACGCGCTGCGAGATAGGAAATCCGGGAAAGTGATTTTAGGGTTTTCAATAATCCTAATGCTACCCAAATACTCACAGACCCCAGTATAAATATAACAGTTCATCCTACAACAGAATGGAGGCTAATACAGAGCACAAAACACAGAAACACATATTTTTAGAGATCCAATGAGAGGATTGAATAGCGACAAGAGGAGACAAAGGCTGTAATATCCGAAGAGGAAGAGATTCAATTCGGGTTTTATCTTCTTATTTCTTTCTTAAAACTCTAATGATTTCCATTAGATTCGTGGCTTGATTATTTATTGTTTTATCTTTTGTCATGAATTTACTCCTTAATTCTGGAGAACGATTGTAATTGATGCTTGAACCTTGTATTTCGTTTATCAATTTTGTTATGAAGTTTTATTGATTTATTTATATTCTTTTGAGTTTAATGCTTCTTGATTGTTGGCCACAATTTGAGATGATGAATGTTTAGAATCTATCACTCGAGAGAGGGGATTTTGAATAGATCTAGAGAATATAGCCTAGGATTTTATAGAGTTCGAGAGAATCTGTAGTCCTTTGAAGTCGTTAAAATAGAATCACAAATCGTAATGAGTTGTTAACTATTGGATTTTTATAGAGATATCGAAGTCTATAGTTGATGATATTTTCACTCGGCACTCGAGAGAGGGAGTGAATATTTTAGGAGTCTTGACTTATAAACAATATAACTGAACAAAGATTAATTGGCATAACAAATACATAGGTGACAGCTAGGTGAAATCAGGATCTAGAATCTCTATCGTATTAGTTCCTCCTATATAATTATTTTTATTTTTATATTTATTTAATTATAAAAATCTTTATTAATTGTTTTCTAAATAAAGTTAGGATTATCAATTGTAGTACTTAGTGCGAGTTAACGCAATCCCTGTGGGTTCGACACTCTTAACTCATATTTATACTAAAACTTGACACCGTACACTTGCGGTACGATATAAAAATATCACAACAATCCACAAAACTTGATTGTCACATTCTTGCACAGCATTTGAAACACATCCCATCAATACAAGATTGTCACTGCTATATACTAAGTGCATGTTTCTTTCCGCCATAACTCTACCCAATTCTTTTACAACTTCAATAAATTCTAGTTTAATTCCATAGCTAGTTCCACAAAACACACAGATATTAGTGACTCGTCGTCTTGAAATTTTCTCCATTTTTGTTCTCTCTCTTATCTGGACGTGTCGAAGAGAGAAATGACAAGCTGTATTTATGGATCCTGAGAAAATGTGAGTAGTAAAAGCACTAGTACCTGTAAAATGATAATTTTCAGATGAACAGTAAAATAGATTGTGAGAGTCAAAAAGTTTAGATACTGTCGGTAAAAATTAAAGTAAAGGAAATCAAAACAGTAAATTAAAGTAAATCAAAATAGTAATTTAAAGGAAATAAAATCAAAGCAATAAATTGAAACAATATGTACTGGTAGTTGTGATTGTGGTTCACATCTGCCTCTGGTTTTACGTCCAGTAACGACTTGAACGCCCTCTATGGGTCGAGGATATGCTTCTCATTCAATTTTCTTATAAATTGGCAAACAATGTCTTTTAAAATCAGATTCCCAGAATGTATTGTTGTCTTTCTTTATGAAATTGTGTATTCAAATTGTGAATTATTCGATGAACAAGTCCACTAAGATGCATCTCAATAGTCAATTAGGGGTGACAATTTGGGACATGATTCATTTATTCGTTCGATTCGATTCGCTTTAAAGCGAATACGAGTTTGAAAAAATGGATTCGTTTAATAAATTGGTCAATTAGATTCGATTCGTTTATTAAACGAATCGAATACTAATTAAGCTCATTGATTCGTTTATTCGTTGAAGATTCGTTTTATTATTTTCTTTCACTAGTTATTGTTATTTTTCAATTAATATTCGAGAAATTATGGCTAATTACCATAGAAAAAATGATATTTTCGATATTTGGTGAGATATTTTTAATAAATATATTAATTATATATTTTATATGTATATATTTATGAAGAATTAATGTAAATCAACTTTAGTAAATTATGATATTAAATAATATCATGACTAAATGAATATTTATATTCGATTCATTTATTAAACGAATCAAATACGAATCCTGATATCATGATTCGTTTAATAAACGAATCAAATACGAATCCATCACATTTCAATTCGATTCATTTAGTATTCGATACAAATTTGATTCGTTGATTCGTTTTTAGAGTCAATGATATATCATCTAAAGAGTCCTTACTCAAGCCATCTCTAATGAATTGAATTTATCTTCGCGATTATCAGACACCATTCCTAAAAAACGACAACGAGTGTGGCACGTCCAATGTGCACATTTATAACAAACACATAATTGTTTAGCTCTTCGTTTTTTAGCATAGGTGATTTTCCCTAAACCAGAGATGTAAGAATCGAAAGAGTTAGACGTCTCACTTGCCATGCGAACCCTTGCTTCAATTACCAAACGAATATCACTAGGAATACCATTTACCATAACAAGCCTCCTTCTTTCAGTGCGTGCTTTGTAAATTTTCATTAGAACATTTTAGGGGAGAGAAGGAAAATTATTATGGAGTTTTGCAAGAGTTTCTTTCATGCCTTGATTGTAGGATATCAGTAATTTTAGGAAACTGAAAGAACCGACTTAGAGTCACGGAGTACCGTTATCCGCTGTTTAACCGGGGTGTAAGATTCTGACAAAAAGAGAAAAGAAAGAAATACTGAAAAACTCAAGAAAAATTAAAAATTAGACAGATACAAAAGAAAAGAAAATAAAATACATCAATCAGAGTACACTGGGTTTGAAAGGAAAATAGATTCTTGAAAATTTGAACACTACAAAAATGGTTTTAGACGTTGTCCGTTCACTTTAAATACATCACCATCCCTAAGATTCTCAATGTCAATAGCTTACATGGGTAAACGTGTTTCACAATAAATGGACCACTCCATTTGGATTTCAATTTTCTAGGAAATAAATGAAGACAAGAATTATAAAGCAAAACTTTTTGACGAATTTCAAATATTTTTCGTGAAATTCAACTATCATGAAAGGCATTAGTTGTAGCTTAAGAATTTTTGCATTCTCATAAGAATCATTCCTTAACTCTTCAAGCTCATTTAATTACAGTTTACGTTCATGACTGGCATTTTCAAGGTTTGAATTGAATGCTTTAATAGCCCAATATGCCATATGCTCAAGTTCTACAAGGAAATGACAAGGTTTTCCATAAACTAAAGGATATAGAGACATTCCTAAAGATGTTTTGAAAGTTGTTCGGTATTCCCAAAGTGCATCAGTCAGTCGAAGAGACCAATCTTTGCGATTTGGGTTGACCGTTTTTTCCAAAATTTGTTTGATTTCCCTATTTGCTAGTTCAACTTGACCATTTGTCTGAGGGTGATAAGAGGTGTAAATTTTATATGTAACTCCATACTTTTTCATTAAGAACTCAAAAAGCTTGTTACAAAAGTGTTTACCTTCATCACTAATAATAGTCCGAGGGATTCCAAATCGACTTAAAATATTTTCTTTTTAAAATTTAATCACAGTTTTGTGATCATTGTTTCGACAAGGAATCGCCTCAACTCATTTTGAGACAAAATCGACTGCAACTAAGATATATAAAAATCCAAAAGACAGTGGAAATTAACACATTAAATCTATTCCCTAACAATCAAAGATTTCGATGACAATGATAGGATTTAAAATCATCATGTGTCTTTTTCAAATAAATCTCAACTTTTGACAATTTTCACAAGTTTTACAGAAAGTATGTGTATCTTTAAAAAATATGGGCCAATAAAATCCACACTGTAAGATTTTTACAGCAGTTTTCTTAGATGAGAAGTGACCTCCACATGCTTATGAATGACAAAACTGAATAACACCATTTATCTCATTGTCTGGTATGCATCGTCGAAAAATCTGATCAGTACAATACTTGAACAAATATGGATCTTCCCAGTAGAATCTTTTGACT